>JPFL01000254.1:8011-82327 GCA_000733385.1 Paramecium biaurelia
TAGTTTTTTTAAGTTACTCTTGAATTCTTCCAGAGATTTCTCTCAAACTTTCTACAATTTCCTCCTCTTTAGCTTCTCTTTCTTTCTTTTCTCTATAAATTAATTAATTATAATAATATACCTTTCAAACAATTCTCTTAAATCATTTAATTATTCTACAAATTAATGATATATTTTTTCTTCAACGTCTTTTCTTTCTGTTATCTCATTTTATAATTCATCAGCTATTTTTGGTAGATCTTCATTCAAATAAGAATCAATGTATTCATGAGATGTAGATTAAGCCTAAAATATTAATTAAATAAAATACTAATCCTTCTTTTACAACTTCTTATTATAAACTTTCTATTTATTATCCTATAGTATAAACTATCTTTTTTTCTTATTCAACTCTGTCTTTGGAATTCTATTCAATCAATCTTCTAGCATGTCTTTCAAGATCTGTTATCAATTTAAAGGTTTCACTTTCTTATCTTTCACGACTAATATAATTATTAAAAACATCTTTACTCTTCTTATTCTTATTCCAAAAATTCTGTTAATTATCTAACTTTTTGGGCAATATAACCAAACTTTTCTTCCTTTTAGTCAGATTAATGTTATAATTAAGCTTCAAATGCCATGATTAATTGGCTGATAGCATGGAATCGATTATTTTTCCTATTAAATATAATAAACTTATATACTCGTCCTAAACACTTGTTGAAATGTTATTAAGCTTTTCAAAAATTGAGGAAACTCTGTTTTAGATATTTTCAGACATGGTTTTGCTTAAAATTATTAATAATTTTTATTTCTGTGTATTTCATATAAATATCAAATATAAATATCAGCAAATTTCAAGTTTTACATTAACTAAATCCAAGTTTTATATCAAACTAAAAACTATTAGTAATTCCATTATAACCTCCATATTTCTGTAAATAATTAATATTCTTTTAGAATTTCCATTATAATAACAAACCCTCTTAAAACTAATTAAATGATAGCTGAAAAAAATGTAAATATCTTTAAAAATTATAGATCCAAATTAGAATTAAAGAACTTTCATTATAATAGTTAATTAACTAGAAATATATATGATATTATTGTAATTTTTAATTTATACGCCCCTATCTTCTTAAGAAACGTTATAAATATTACTAAATATGATATGATTCTTTTTAAATAATAGGGCAAAATACTTTAGATAATAGAATCTTCATATAATGTTAGAATGATTATTATAAATTATTAATAAATGCCTAGCTTGAAAAGTATTGAATTCAAATTTATAATAATCATAATAAATGAAAAAATAAAAAGAATAAAACTTCTTAAGAAAATACATGCAAACTAACTTAAGAATGCTAATAGTTATCCATTAAAAGCAGTACATTATGTATTAGACACTCAAATATTTATTTTTTCTTTTAGGATAATTGCAGAGTGCATTTTTCTATATATATCCCTGCTATAATGCCTCCTTCAAGATTTATAATTAATTTATATTAATATACCTTATAAGACCAGATTTAATATGGATAGATAATTAGATGATTGGTATTGATAATAAATTGTTATTTCTGCTTCCATTAATATGCTGGTTATTTTTTGACATTTTAGTATTATAGGGATAAGTTATATATTAGATAATCAGTAGAAAAAATACTGACAGTCAAAGCAATTAAATTGATATTTCTGGGTCTTTTTAAAATATGGTAATAAATTTGAAATCAATATATTCTCAATTATTTATAATTTACTTTTATATTCCAGCTCAAGTGTTGTCATTTACATCATTCGGAGTTTCTGAAGGAATCACTAATATTGGTATATCAATATTTAGTATTATCACTGTAATAATTACTTTGATCAATCAAATGATTAAACTGTATATTAGTAATACTTGTTTGGATTTAACAATTAAAGGATATGAAAGGTTATACTTTACAAAATTTGATTTTTTTCGAGAAATCTTAATTATGATTTAATTAATACTGTTCGGAATCTTAACTAATTCCGAGAAGGCTCAAATAGTTTAAGGAATTATAATTTTGCTAGTAAGTTTAACTTACATATCTAATGTTATAATTGATAAATCCATTGTTATTGAAAGTTTTACTTAGATTATTTTGATTGTTCATATAAGTTTAATTGCAATAATCGCAACATCTCTATTATATTATTGGTAATTAGGTTTGATTTTAATACCATTATGTATTTCTGTTAGTTATACTTATCGTTAACAAGTCATAATGAATTTGTATCAAGGTATTAGATTAGAAAAAAATATACAAAAAATAATTCATTATATTTCATATTAAATTAATAATAAATAAAGAGGGCTGGAAAAGATAGATTAGGTATCTCAAGCAATTTTATTATTTCACCATAGATAAAAATGCAATGATTTAATTTGTCATTGCAATTAAATTAGTAATAACACAGATAATCCATCTGATGTTCTATTTTTATCATAAAAATTATAAAAGAGGTTTATAATTCAAAAAATTAAACATTGGAATAAAGAATTAAATTATAAGAAAGATATTTAATCAAATAATTCTTGTGTATTTTATATTAGTACTTTGAATCATTATGGATTTACAACTTTAGCTTTTTAAGAGTGCAATCGTTTATTATCATTATCATCACATTAGAATAGAGGGTTTTTAAGTCATAGTGATGCAAATTCCCTCTCTTAAAATCATTAATAAAGTTTTCCATCGTAATCCTCTGAATCACAAAATAAAGTTAATCAAGCTAAATTGTAAGAGATAAATGCTAAATCTATTGAAAAATAATAAAAAATTAAATTAAATGTTAGAAACAACTTTTTAGATTTTCTTTCTTAAATAAAATTGAAAATAATAAGCAAAGATATTAAATTAGAATTATAGAATAATTTTTTAAAATAATAATCTAAGTAATAAGAAGAAATTGCTGATGCAATAGACTTGTATTTATAGAGTGAATAATAAAATTAAATTGTTAAACACAAAATCTTAAAATGTTTATAATAAAAATTCTAGTTTTACAATATGATACTAAATAAAAAGGGATTAAGATCCTAATAATTATTTGATAATGCAAAAATAATATCAAATTTATTTTACTAATTGGAACAGGAGCTTTTATATTAATATTCTCAATTCCCAAGTTAGAAGATATAATCAATTAATTGTTTCTTTTAATCTGAAATCCTAAATAATTATTTATCAGCTTTTAAATTATCAAATTTTAGTACAATAGCAGATGATAAACTTATTAATATGAAAAAGAATTTGAAAATTAATTTATTTGGTAAAAATGTAGTCCATATGATTTTATATTTATCAGATAACTTATAAACCTTAATGATATCCTAATTTAGTAATAATACTCATTAATTTTTATAATAAAGTTATGAGGAATTTACAAAATAAAATAAAAACATTGATTCAATTTTACCTTTAGCAATCAGAAATGAACATTATATGTTGGTTTAAAGATTTATGAACGAGGGTAAATGTAAATACTTTAGAAATATTGATATAAGTTTTCTTGAATTACAAAATGGATTCTTAAAGCCATTCAATTTGATCATTGATATTGTTTTGAATTAAACAGAAAATTTATCATTTGCTGCATTTTTTGAAGAGGTTTCACTTGGAAATAGCTACATTTTGGTTAATGTTAATGGAATATGTGGAGGCATTACTGCAAATCTATTTGAAAGATCAGGTTGGAAAGCTTCCGAAATAAAGATAAACTCAAAATTAATTAATACTTTTTATTAGACAAATATCGATTTTATAATTCCAGATTTTAACGAATTAAAGTTGTCTTAAAAAGACAATAAATATTATAATGTGTAAATTAATTTATTGAATAAAAAATTGTTGATTGGTTAAGAGTCTCGAACTGTTTTATCTAATCATGATACTTGGAAACATATCGGAAATTTAACAGTCTATAGAGGAACTATAATAATATCAAGTAAAGAATTGTATGGATACTATTATTATATAATTGAAATAGAGGACTTAAGATAGAATTAGACATTATCTCACATATCTAATTCAGATGGAAAAGTAATGACAACATAAGTAAATGATTAAGACATTACAAATGAAATTGAAGTTAGTGATCTAGAAGTATCCTAACCAGAAGCAGAAATTAATAAACCACAGTCATTAAATATTTTTTAACAATCCTTGTCTGAAATTTAATAAGATATTGAGAATAATTCATTTTAGAATCATTAGATGCATGTGAGATTGACTTAACATCTTGTGGCTAATAAGTAATCATATGCTCAAAATTTGATTTAATTGAATCAAGCATTTAATGAATAATCATTTGATAATAATAAAAATATCGAGCTTAATAATAATGGTGTTGATATCACTCCAAATTAAAGTATTCGTAAATTGATTGATACAAGCAAATCTTTTGGATAATAGAGGTTTTTTAATTAGGAGATTCAAGATTTGGATTAATCTAATAGCAAAATAAGTGAAGGGTTTTAAAATTAGATGAAGGATGTAAATTAATTGTATGATGTAGACTTAAATAAAATTGATAAAGAAATGAGAGAGAATATTAAAATGCAATTATAATTAGAAGTTGATTAGAAAAATTAACCTAATTAACAGGTTGATGATGCTGCTTCTTAAGTTTCTTCATTAATTGGCTTAAAAAAGTCTTTATTCTACAAAAAGTATGAATTAATAAATGGAATAATCGACAGCACTTTTAGACCAAACTCTTATAAATTATGTAACATTTTATTCTTTATTTAATTAATCTTAATTGCTACTTATTGTATAATAATCATATAGAATTTGAACACTGATTTTAATAGATTTATCTAAGAAGTAGATATGCTGTTGTTTAGTTATAGTTTTATGACTCCTTTTGACATATTTTTAGCTTTAAGATTCTCTACTGTTTACTATTCAGTATAAGTTCCATCTCGAATGACTGCAGCTGAGAATACTGTATTGGCTGCTTGGTTATCTAATCATTTAGGAGAAGGGTATGATGATATGAAGATGAATTTTTTAGAATAATTCTCTAATCCATAAATATTAGAATTTTTTACTGATCAAGAGTTTGAGGTTTAATTCATGAAGGAAAATTCCACTTCAATGGAAAGGAAGACTCTTTCATTCAGAGAATCATTAAATGTTCTATTATCATATTAATATCAATTTAAAATTGCATATTTAAAAAAGACATCTTTAACCAATTAACCCTTCTCTGCCTATCCATATTTTAATTATTTGAATTTGCATGATAAATTTGATAATATGACTAATGATATTTTAGATTATACTAAAGAAAGAAAACACATAGTTTAGGATAATTGGGAAAATATTTGGATTCCATTTCTAGTATTGGATTTTGTGCTTTTGATAGCTTCTTATCATTATTATACATAATATTTGACAATCTATGAAAGTTTTTTAAACCTCTTTAAATTTACAGATGAAATTTGGTTAAATAGAGATATGGAAAGGTATAAAATTTTAATAAATATATTGACAAAAAATTCAGATGTCATTTTTAAATATCAATTTGATTTGGAGCAAAAGGAGAAATTTATGATGGCTGAAAAATACAAAAAAGAATCTAAAGTAATACATGATTTAAAAAAGAAAAAGAACTATTAAAATTATGATAAACTCCCAACAATTTATGGGCTTATTGGAATTTCATTTGTTTTTTCAGTCTTCTTTATTCCTTCATTGTTAATTTAATTATAAATAAATAGTTATCTATCTAAATATGTGAATACAGCAGATTTTTATAAATTTACAGGAGATTTATGTTTTTAATTACCAGGTATGTTTTCATAAAGACAATTTTTATATTGGTGGTCAATTTATAATTTAGATGTAAAAGATAAACCAAGAATGATAGATAGATTATTTACCACCATTGATAATCTAAAATCATTTGATGAACATGTACAACGATTTAATTAAGAGGAGTATCTAACAACTCAAAGTTTTATAGAAAAATTAAATTTACTTACAAAAAGTCCAGTTTGTAAGTTTTTTACAGGAGATTAATATAATGACTACTCTTTTTATTGTCCAAGATCTTTTGATGGAGCATTAGATATGGGCCTCAGTCAAGCATTGATGTATGCTGCAAATTAATACAAAGTAACATTTGCGTTGAATAATTTTACTTCGATTGTCTAATATTTTAAATATGAGGCTGAGGGTATGTACATTATGGTTAAAGGTATGATAGAATTGGTATCATCATTAAAAGATGCTCTATTATCAGCCACAATTTCCCAAATGGATTAAATTATTGGTTTAAGTGTTTTTGTCTTGGTCTTTCAATTTGTTGTTTTCTTCCTTTAGTATTTTATACTTCATAAGTATTATACAGAGGAATATAATTTAGTTAAAAGATATATGTTATTATTACCATCATCAACATTATTATTGGATGACAATTTTGAAAGAAATATTAGAATATTCTATGCACAATATTAAATATGATTGAATGTGTTATATATATAATATTAAAAATGTTAAAATTTTATTGTTTTTTCAGCATTGCGATTACATTAGGAGCAATTTACAATTCTTTTAATGTACATAAGCAATTTTACCCATCAGTTTTATACCTAAGCACAAATAAAATTAATAGAACTATTCTTGTGAATTTTGCAATTATGATTGTCTCCACAATAATAATGATATTTTTAAAAATGATGTTTGGAGAATTAAAGGAAATAGAAAAAATTGTATGAATATAATATTTACTATTGATTAGTCTGTGATAGATAAAACGAAGAGGAAAATTTTAGAAGTAGCCTATTTATTATTCTTCTTTTATTAATCATTAGACTGGCAGTTTATTTGTAAGATAAGTATAGTTATTTTAGTTTTAATGCTTTGGTTAATTGCATTATCAATAATTCATTGGATTTCAATAAAAAGAGCTGGATTTCTGATTGCAGAATCTTAAATAAATTTTAGTGACAATGTTAAATTATTGATGACATTCATTGTGCTATTTTATATAGATACAAAAGTAACAAATTTTAAATAATCTAGTTAGATAAGTCTTTATTTTTTTTATGGAACAGAAGAAAAATTTTAAAATGTACTATTTGGTTTTGAATTCATGCTTTTGCCAATAAGAATTGCTCTACCATTTATAAAGTATGTGATCAATCTATTTGAAATTTTAACTCTTTCATAATTCGATACCAAGCAAATAATCTTTTCTGGTTTAGAGGTTATATCAACAATATTAAAATTATGTGTTTAGATTTTGCTATTTCAATATGTGTTAAACACCTAAGGATTTTTGTTAATATTATTTGTTGATACTTTTGAAAATGCATTTGCTATGCTTAAAAAATTAAAAGCCTTTTATAATTAGGTTAAATTAGTTAGAATGATTGAGAAGATATAAGATGTAGAAAAAATAGATTCACATGATTCTACATGTTTAATATGTCTAAATGAATTAGAAAAAGGTAAATAATTATCTTGTGGTCATGTATATCATAAAAGTTGTTTAAAAACTTGGATTTCAGGAAATTCTAATCAATTTTGTCCAAAATGCAAATAAACAATCAAATTAGAGGAAAACAAAATTAATTTGACTGATACTTAAACAAATTAGTTGAAAAAATAAATATTATTATAAGAATTGAAGGAGATTCGTAGCAATGTTTAGTTATTACAAATTTTAAATTAATGTCGAAAAATATAAAATAATGTATAGAACACTTAAGGTATAGGAAGTGTATAATATTCTTTGCCATGTGAAGCCTTACAATATTCTTCAGGAGTTAATGAAATCAAAAGATTGTAAATTACTTATATGAATAAAATACTGAGTGGAATAGAAAAAGGTATCATTGAAAATCATTTATTACCCAAATGAAAAATATTAAAATTTATATTTATTTTCATCTAATATCAATCCTTTAAGAATAATTAATTATCTTCCTTATTAAAATGCATAAGACATAATGCTTTATTTTTATGAATATTGAATTAATTGTTATTTAAAATAAAATAAAAATAAATGGAAATGAAAACATATTAATATTATTGATTTTCATTTTTTAAAATAATAGAAGCTTTCTGGACAGACAATTCCTTCTAAAAAACGAGTAATATATTTCAGATGAGTTAATTTTGTTGATTCTGATCTCATTTATGAATGCATCACATAAGAATATGCATGTTTTGAATAAAATTCGAAAGATAATTCTGAGAATATTTTTTTGTATACATCTCCATCCACAGTCCAGATTCTTTTGAATTATTCAAAATTCTCTAATTTTTAATTTGTAACCCATTTCTTGAAATGAATGACATTATTTTCAGGAATATATTATGTGATGATTTTTAGGGCTTATTCATTATGTAATATGAATCTATTTAAGGCATTTCCAAAATTTCTTAAGAGATTTTTTGTATCTTCCTTTTTTTGATTCTCTTCTTTAGCCTTCTCAACCAATTATTAAAACACAGTCAAAGGTAGAGTAATTTATTGATCCTCTATCTTTATTTTCTTGCTAATTGTAAGTTCTTCTTGTGTATATTTGTAGGGTCGAAAATTGGACATTTTATTAATCATTTTAGTTGAATATCCTTTAACTCAGTTTTAATTCGATTCTTAATAAATATAATTTATTTGTGTAATATTAAGGATATCTTAATGCAATAGTATTTTATTAATCAAAGTCTCAAAATTTTAATGTCCAAATACATATTGTAAACGAAATAAGGATTTCCTTAATGATCCTCTTATGATTATAATTAAGTAGATAGATAAATAAAGAATTTAGATTTACTTAATAAATTGTTAGTTTAACTTAATCAGATGAATCAAAAGGTCATGGTTTATAGTATCAATTTAAATATATACACATTTTAAGGATAAGGGAAAATCTGAAATTTATTATTAGTATTCAATAAATATTTAGATGATATAGAGAGTTAAAGAGATTGAAGAATGAAATATGCTATGATGTGGTAACAACTATTTGAGAACTCTTTATTAGGATTCTTATATATTTAATCATTTAATCATAGGAGTTCTATTAATAGAAATATAGAAACTATATATAAGATAATTATTTAATCCAAAAGTAGATTAATATTGAAGAACAAGTCTATTTAGTTTGGAGATAATTATTAGAGTAGAGAGTTGAAAAGAGTATTAAATAAAATGATCTATTTATAATAATTTTTATAAAGGAAAATATTAGAAAGAATTTTGAATATCTAAAAGCATATATTAAATTTAAATATAATTAAAATGATTGAGATTGCAGAAAAGGGTGTAACGAATTTGGAATTGAGCAAGCATTTAATTAAGAGACTAAATTATACTTAATGGAAAAGAATTAACAGGTTTGAATTTACACAGATATTTTGAAAAATATTGATTATATACTTTATACTATAACACGTCAGGCGATTGTTTATTTTAGGTAAAAACTCTCAACCTACGATTTGAAACATCTAAATACACATGAGAAAGAGTTTCGCGTAGTCTGGTCTCCAAGTTAGCCACCATCGCCATCTAAGGCCATGTGCGAGTTTTCGTCTGGTGATTCTAGTCCTTGTGATGATGATCAATATTAAGCTAAAATAGAATTCATAGGTACAAAATTATCAATTCGTGATATTTGTTTTTCTGTTCTTAATTCTAATTGCTATGAAATTCGAATTTTAGAACCCACAAAAACAGGAAAATATGAAAAGTTTTAAATTTTTAAATAAATCTTAGAATTCCTTTAGAGTGGCAAAACTAAAAAGATTTAATTGTCTTTTATTATGATTCTTCACTTGAAGCATGTCAAGATAAGCATTCTATAAAAAAGTATTTAAAGGAAAAGTAAAATTTATTTATATTATTAAAATTAATTATAGATTCAAAGATTATCATTTTATTAATTTTGAAGAGGTCTAAAAAGTATATTTGGCAGGAGAATAAGCATATGTTATAAAAATAAATGAAGTTAAATCAGCCTAATTTTTTTATTATAATATGAATAAAAATTAACCAAAACACAAGAAATATCTTGGTGAGAATTTTCAAGTAATAAATTGTCCTCTATCTTCCAAAAGGTTGGAATTTTGAAGAAGATCCGAGATGTCAAAATCCAATATAAGATTATCCTCAGATTTCTGCCAATTTAATTTTATAAAGAAAAAATTGAAAGCATTATTTATGAGAGAAGAAATGAAAAAAATTAAATTGACATTCGATCCTTAAGAGTAGAAGAATTAATAGAATGTATAAATAATAAAAAACATCTTTAGTTGAAGGATGTAAATATGGAGTGATATATTGTGATGATTTAAAATAATCATAAAGTTTGGTCGACATTTTTAATAAGTAAGAATATTAATAAACTTAGATACTTTTTTGAAAGAAAATTATCATAACCAGAAATCATATTAGTGAATGAAGAAGGCAAGAAAGTTTCTTAACTCTCAAATTCATCCGAATTTGTTAATCATCTCTCGAACAACTATGATACTGAAAATTAAATGAAACTTATTTTACAATAAGAAATAGATGAAGAAGTTCAAGAAAAGATTGAAAAATAAGAAAGATAAGAAAAATTAGAAAGAGAAGAAATGTATGAGAAATTAGAAAAGGAAAGATAAGAGAAAATTGAAA
The DNA here is from genome assembly GCA_000733385.1 of Paramecium biaurelia. Classification (NCBI taxonomy): domain Eukaryota; phylum Ciliophora; class Oligohymenophorea; order Peniculida; family Parameciidae; genus Paramecium; species Paramecium biaurelia. The sequence goes on from JPFL01000254.1 coordinate 18,659, forward strand.
AAGACAAAAGTGAAAGATTAGAAAGAGAGAAAGAAAGAGAAAGATCTGATAGAATACAGAGCGGAAGTAAATGATATTTCTACTAATACAAGAAAAAAATTATCAAGATATTAACATAACTACTATTGAAATTAATAGTGGTAAAGTTCATGAAAAATAAGAAAAATCTATTGAAAGGAACCAAAATTCTTATCACAGTCATTATCATCATAATTATAATAATAAATGTATTGAGATAGTAAAACTAATGTAGATGAGAATGGAAGTAGAAACAAAGGCAGAAGATCTAGATCAAGATCATTATCCAGAAAGAGGAGACATAGTTCAAGTGACAGTTCTAAGTTAAAATATATAATTAATTATATAACAGAAAATATCATGATAGAAAACATCGATAGAATAGATATGAGACAAAAAGAAAATCGGGATGGGAAAACAATAGTAGTAAGACAAGAAAATGAATAAATTTTACTGTAATTTTAAAACAACAAGGCATTTATAGAAATAGACAATTATTTTTACAAACAAAACTGTTAAATAAAAATGTAAAAAAAAAGCAATACAATCAAGCAGACTTCCTTCTGATGTCAACCATAAATAGCATACTCTATAGCATCAAATACTTCAGAAGTGAAATTTAATTAAGGAGATACTTGTTTCAACTCATCCTTTGATAAATTTTCTTTATTTGATTTGTATATGTTGACAAATGATTACAATAATTAACAATTTTTGCTAATACTTTCTCCTCCTTTAGAATAAGGTACTATATGATCAAATTGATAACATAAGGGACCTCTACAACCATTTAAGGCTTTACAAATTGGATTACCAACTGCATCTAATCTCCATCTATCTGGATTTCTTCCTTCCATTATTTAAGCCTTTTACATAATATAAAAGAGCTAATACATTATTCCAGCATTCTTCCCTAGCTAATTTATCGAATCTCCTTGGATTATATGGTGAAGGTGACCTTTTTTAATTCTAATGAGGTTGATGCGTAATATTATTATGATTTGAATTAATATTATTTTCCGACATTATTTAAATTAAAAATAATAATAAGAAAATAATCCATTAATAATATTTTTATTAATTCAATATTCAACCTTAAATATTGTTTTCAATTTCTTTTTCTAAATACGGGTAAGTTTTTGATTAAATGAGGTAAAATTGAGTTGAAATGTAATATCTTTTTGAAATAAATTAAAATACATCATCTGGAAAAAGTGTTGAAATTAGATTTTATTTTATTAAGAAATAATAAACATTTGAATCAGATTATCATTTCTTTATTTCACAGTTTATTTGTAATTGCTAGTATTAGATTAAAGAGAATCATTAGAGGAGAAAGAAAAGAATACAAAAATTTATTCTCTTTTAAATTGAAATTTTTAGTATAAATAGATTTATCTCATTTTAAATATTACAATATTTCCACTCATTTCAACATAATTTGAAAATAAAAGAAAATCAAAATAAGTCAAATAAATGGTTTGAAACAATGAAAACTAGTATATTAATTTATAGCGTAAATTCAATGATTTCTTATATAACTTATATATCAATTATCAGTAAAATCAGAAAATCTTGATATTTTAGTTTTAATAGTATTTAGATCGTTTTGCAATGCTTTGCTTTCAAATTGCAAACTATCAAAATGTTTTTAAACTCTAGATTTGGCATTGATTTGTTTGGATTGATTAATCATAGTGTCGATTTCAAGTAGGTTTCTTTGTCGATCATCTTGATTGCCAATAATTGAGGAGAGTTAATCTAATTTAGTTTACAATTGACTATAATAGAGTCCTTGTTCTTCATTCATGATTTTTTGATACTTGGAAGAGTATAATTTGATTTGGCTTTATTGATCAATATAATCTGATTATCTATAGGTTTGTGGTAATTGAAAAGTGTTTAGTTAAGATTGCTAACTTTTGGATGTACTACTGTATAGTTATTTATTTGGACTTCTGATTGATTCATTCTGCTTTAATCTTTAAGGACTTTTGTATGGCTATTTTTTAATTGGAGATGTAGGTTTTTGCTTATGTGGACTTAAGGGGATGTCTGGGAGAAATAAATAAATAATATTCATACTTGAAATAGCAGATTTGACTTTAAGACGTTTAACGTTTTTGCAGATTGATTATTTGAGTATGTCAACTGAAAATTCTTATTTCTTTGAAGGTGTTGAGATGGTTTATATTTTATTGCTATTGGTTGCTGGAGTAGTTAAGGTTTTGTTCATAATTTGCTTACGAAATTCGATGAACTGTTGGGATATATCGTAACTCATAGGAGTTAACAGATAAAATTTATATATATATAAAATTAACAATTCAAAAAAAATGCTTATAAATAATAATATTAGCAATCATTCATAAATTTTATTAAATAAAATAATGAAAACTCTTCTTTTCATCATTTGTGGTATCAAAATTATGATTGTTGATAGTTGCATCTGCATTGGCATCACATGCATACTTGTACCCATTCAATGACAATAATATAAGTGATATAGAAGGTCTAAATCAGAGGCAAATAGCTTAATTGATAAAATACAATATCGGATTAGTCGAACACATTTCAGCAGACTAACAAAAAGTGTTTGAATAATTGATAAAGTACAAATATCTTGATCATGTAGATCTTTTGGTAAAGGCAATATCTTATCACCCACTAATATGAACTATTTGATTCTAATTGAGAGTGAGAAATTATATTAAGGATAAGAGTTAAAATAATAGAGAATAACTGAAGGATTCTCTTAAAGTTTTAAAGTATTGGATAAAGATCCAAAACCAATAATGGATTTACTCTTTGGACAACAAGGTAATATAATTATCCAAAATTTAGATGATTCCTTAATTTAGAAGGCATACAAAATTTATAATAATAATAATTTAGGATTTAAAATCTATTAGAATGAAGATGATTTGGATATCAATTATTTATAATGGACAATTACTCTTTACTTAGGCAAAAATGTAAAATATGAATTTATTATATAGAATGAAGTTTATTTTTATGAACCAAACAAAGATAAATCATATAAAGTAGATTCTAGTTTAGAAAAGTGTGTTAATAACTTCTTTGGAACCACATTCGATTATTCATCAAAAGAAAATAAAATTTATAAATATAACACAAATGAAATGATTGAAATCACTAAAGACAATGAAGATTACATTATTGGATTCTTAAAAGATGTTTGTGCTATGAATAAATTATCCACACTTTTCAATAAATGTATATTTATCCAAAAAATATTTATAGCTAATTAACCAAATATGTTATCAATCATTAATAAGTCAATTTCCAAATTAGAAAAAATCATGAAGGAAACAGAAATAGATATAATCTATGATATGATGAGAATCACTCATAAGAAAGTATGATAGATAATTATTTTAAGCTCTCTAAAAATTTTAGAAATACTTTTGAAAATGAAGAATTGTTCGGTCTCATTTTAGTAGAAGAAGAAAAGAATCCTCAAATTACAACAACCAAAGAATCAGCCAAAGTTTAAAGAATTTTAATGGAAACAAGAACAAGAATGTTAAATTAAGTTACTGTACTATTTTCTATCATAACTTTTTTAGGAAATTAACGCTTCTAGACATGTTATGGATGCAACAACATATTAAATTTATGTTTGGTTTGGAGTGTTCTTTGTTATCGTCTTGATTGGTATTATTTATGCAATGGTTACAATGGATATTTAAAAGGATACTTTATTGTATGCTAAATTCTTAACAACAGATCAAAGAGCATGATTAGTATATGTAATTATACCAAACATAACAATTTTTAAATTAAACATTTATCAATCATTAATTCAATTAAATCTTTCTTAATATACAATAATATCAATAATGTAGCAAACGAAAAGCTCTCAATTCACCATCTTCATTTCCTATCACCAAAAATCTAGAATCATTACTTATTCCAATTGCTGAGATTTTCTAATTTTTATTTAAATTTTTACTTTCAGACATGTAGTCACAGTTGGCCAATTTTCAAATACTGTAAATGTATCCACATGTACTAATTTTATTGCCGAATCCTTCCATTTAGAACTTATGCATAAGATTTCACAAAATTTATTAAATTAAACTTCACTTACACTAGTTGTTAAATTCTATATTTCTTTAATTGGATCTTTATTAAATTGTTTTGTAGAAGAGTTTAATTTAAAGATATTGACAATACCTGTTTTACTGCCAACTGCTAAGAGATCTAATTTAAAATCTAAACAATTAACTTCAAATCCTCCTGGATTATGAAAAACATTATATATTTATTATTTTTACATAGACCATTAATAAATCTTACCACCTTAACCTGCTGATATTAAAAATTCATTAGCAAATGTTACAGCCTTACAGGCTTCATTTTATTTGAATTCATTTAATAGAATTTTACTATCACCACTTAAAATATGGATATAACCAGATTCATTAAATAATGCAATATATTTATCATCTTCACTAATTGTAAAATCTATTTGTCTATTGTATTTTCCAGATTAATTAAAATGTTTAGCAAATAAAGTAGATTATATTCTCTTATATTTTTAAGTATTAATATCCACATCAATTAAATATGTTTTGAATGGAGATGCTACTATTATATTATTGTTTTCATTCATAAATTACAATTTACATATTGGAAAATTCTCTAACCCTATGGATTTAATAAGCTAAATATGTAGAATTATTAATTTACTTAGATCTATTTGTTTGGATTGAATTGATAAATCCTAACCAATTTATCAAATCCTCCTTCTGCAAATATTGGTAATTTCTTATGAAAACTAATTGATTAAATAACAGTGTTTATTTTAGCTTTAATAATTCCAGCTTATTCAATCTAAATTATTCTATTTGGAAGCAAACTGCTTTTGGTTGTTTAATTTTATATATTCTATGATAATAATTCTTTTAAATTTGCATTCAATTAGTTTTAATCATATTTATCTTTTTCTTATTTAATCTATTATTTAGATTAAGCCCAACTTAAGAATTCATTATTTTACTATGAATTTTTATAAAATTCTCTCAATTTTCTTTGGTATTCCTTACCTGTAACTAGATTTTGTCCATTTTTAATAAGTTTTCTCAATTTTGTCTATTTACTCAAATCAACTTATATTTTTTCATCAAATTCATCAACCCATTATGCTGAATCTTCATCTTAATTTAAAGGTTGATTGATATTTCCATCTTCTTCTTTTTTAGAATTTGATTACTCTTATTTAATAGATTAATCACTATCATTTTAATTATCATTTTCAAATAACAATAATTCCTCTTATTAATATTTTTAATATTTCTATTCAGGTACTTATTCAGATAGTTTTTTGAGTTGGAGAGCTTTTTTAGATTTCCTATTTGATTTGTTTTAATGTTTTACCATTATTAAATTAATATTATAATTATAATGAATAATTCTGATAATGCAAATCTGATTGAAAATTTTGAGGATGACTAATAAGTGTATACAAATTAGCCAGCAACTTTGGATTTTAATCTAGAGAGATAGGGTCAAGTTCCTGAATAACATAGATTTTCATCTACAAAATTTAGAGAAAGGCTATCTTCAATTGATCCATTAGAATGGGCCAAAAATATAAAAATGCCTGAGAAGAATTATTACACTTATCCTTGCAATTATGATCTAGCCGAATTGCATAGATAATGTCATTACATCTAACCAGATTAAGATTTTCTAGATAAAACTACAGCCACAGAATGTCCATGTTGCAAGTATCATTATTGTATATTTATTCATCAAGTAAATAATTGAATAGAAAACGTATAAATTTTATCACAGTGAACATGTGGTAATTATTAGTAGAAGATTATGGTATTGCTGCTCCTTTGTATTTTACATTCCTTAAATTTTAGATGATTCTCTTTGTCATCATGTTTTGTGTGTATGGGATTTTCTTTATAACAGAAGTTAATAGAACTTGTAATGATTTTGAAAAAAACATTTGTTTAATAGATCCTGATCAACGTTAAGAATATAAGGATGCTTGTGAATTGAATACAATTTATATGTTTGTAGCAATAGATCCATTCTTATCTTAAATTGAATGTTCTGCTTAATAAGATATTGATAATGGTGGAAGTGGATTCAAATAAGTGTATATCTAAATTGCAGTCTTTATTATCTTTTTAATGAATATATTACTCCCTTTAGAATATGAGATTATTATTAGATACAAATAAATTAAATATTGGGATAAGGAACCTGTAAATCATGTAACAGAAAATAAAAAGTCAGTTTACGTTAGACATTTACCTTATAAAATGACATCTGAGGAAATATCTTAAACAATTTGTAAGGCTATTGCTATGAATAATTTTGATTAAGTTGCAAAAAAGTCAGTTTTATTTGAACATAAGAATTCAATTTAAGAATTAGTATATATATATGATATACATGAAATTAATGAAATGAATATTGATAGAGAGAATTCTTTACTTGATTTTATGATAACTTTAGAGTAAATGAGAGAATTAAAGGAGACAGGGATGATTACAACATATTCTGATAAATAGATAAAGACTTATAAATCTTTTAATTTAGAGACACTTGATAATTTATTTAAACAATAATTAAAAGATATCATGTTTAAAACATAGAAGATTAAATCATATATAAAGAATGGACTTCCATATACTAATAAAGTCATTATTAAATTTGAAACAAAAGAATAGAGAGATGCTGCTTATTTACATTATAGAAAAAAGTGGTATTAAAATGTATAAATTATATATGATTCTATCACTAGTTACTTATTAGATATGAAGTTATGAAAGAACAAAATAGATTGAAAAAGTTACAGAAAGTTTAAGTATCTGATTTGACATCATTATACTCTGATAGTAGAACAGTTTCAGTTGATGATCTATAAATTTAATCATAACCTGTACAATAAGCAAGAGTAAGTGTTTTCAATTAAAATACTTAATTGGCTAAATAATAATATGATTATAGTAATAAATATGTTGAATAAGTACATTATTAAATAGGAGTAAAGAGGGGATTTAGAATTAATGGAATATTTTGGGAAAATCTTGGAATGGATACTTTTAAAAGATTAAAATTTAGACTTAAAGCTATTTTTACAGCTGCTATTGCAAGTTGTTTATTAATGGGAAGTTTTGAATTAATTTATTTTTATTAAAATAATCCAAATTAAAGTGAAAGAAAAACTAATGGTTAATTATCAACTTGGGAGAAGATACTTGCTAATTGTTTAGCTGTTTTAGTAACTTTCTTATCAAGTTATACAACTTTAACAATATTAGGATAGATGGCAAAAAGTAGGAGAAGTACATTTACTGAAGTAGAAGAAAGTATAATGCATTTTTTTGTTATCATTCAATATTTTTTAATATAATTTTTCCCATATATTGCAACAATTGAAATATGGGGAGGAAGAAACAAAATTGTAGCTTGTTATGATTTAGTTACTCTATCTATTCACAGAATCATATTCAAATAAATATTTCATACATTTCATATTAGACATTCAAGATTTTGGTTAAGAAAAAGAAAAGCATTAAAGAATTTCAATCCAAAAAGATTCTTTTAAGGATAACTAAATTAAATTATGACTCCTGCTTTTATTTCATAGAGAGGTAGACAATTTAATATGCTTTTTATTTTGACAACTGCACTTTGTTTAATTTATATATGTCCTGTAGCTATAATATTTTGTCTTGGATTTACAATCTATATTTATTTTTGGGATAAGTATGCTATCACTCATAATTATTAAATTGATAAAAGATTCACTATTGATTTATTTAGTCATCAAATCAAATGTTATTAAATTGTTGTTTTACCATTTAGTATATATCTATTTCTAAGATTATTCTGGAGATATAGTTGGGTAATTTATTCAGTTTTTAGTGTTGGTATCGTTATGATTATAGTCATCATTTTCAAAAAACAAATAGTCAAATTTATTATCTTTAAGATTTTTAGATTACGAAAGAAAAACCCATAAATTGAATTCAGAGAATAATCGTTCTTCAGAAGTTATAACAAATTTTTTGAAAGTAATAATAAAAATAATATTATTTATTAGATCTTAGAATAGAATCATTAACTGATATCTTAGTAAATTTGTTTAGAAGCAGTGAAAATGAACCCATTAATAAATAGACAATTGATTGATGGAGTTTATATTTGAGTTGTTTAATTAAACATATTTTATTAATAATATTTTTCTGTTAATAAATGAAATCATTATTAGGCGATAGTCCAATCACACCCTTAACAGATAAGTCCATACTTTTAACTGATAATAATAATGAAGATTAATTTTATCTTATAAGCTAATAAAATAATTTAATACATCAAAAATAATAAAATCAAAGAAACAAACTAAATTCAAGAATTTTGACATAAAAACAAAATCTACATAATTTTGAATATCAAGACGAAATATAATGAAAAAATGAATTAAGGGATTGTTATGAATAACAATGATTACAACAATGTTCATTCAAACCAAGAATTGGTCAAAAAAGCATAGAAATGAAATCCAAAGATATGTCAATACCACGTTATATGTCACCAAAAAAAGTTTATATCTAAGAATATTCTGAAGCACCTTAGACTTAATAATCACCAAAATAGAAGATCAAGAAGATATCAAACAAAAATATAGTATCCTAAATGTAAATCATTTGACTTATAAAAAAAATAGTGATTTACATTATGATATCAATACTTCTTTAAAAACTACTAAATAAACTTAAGTGTTGGTAATTTAACATCGAAAAAGAGTGGCTTCAGAAATTTAACTTTAAAATGTCACATTAAATGATTATGACTAAATTTATAATAAAAAGAAATAATAATTAATTGAAGAATAAGATAGAATTAAGAATAATGTACATTTAATCCTTAAATAAATGATATTTAAATGAAATCAAAATATCTCTAATCCAAACAACAAAAGATAAATAATTAAGAAAATCAATCCTAAACTGATATCATTTAATTTAATCCCATCACAATTAAAACTAAGTTAGTATAAATGAAACCAGTAAATAGTAATAGATCAATAGAGAGGATGATAAAGGAAGAGTTTAAAGATAATTGAGTGAAGCAATTATTAAGTAAGGAACAGGTAATTCTAAAAAGAGACAATAGTTTAAAGAAATAATTTATGAATAAGAATTGGTTTATAAGTAGCCATTGATGTTTATAGATGTTATGATTGATAATCAAAAAGGAGAGGATTGTTGTAAATAAAAATGATACTACTTCAAAATTAGCTTTTTAATTCATTGAATAAATAAGATAGATAAGAGTCATTAAGAAAACTTAATAAAATTAATTTAGCAGTAGCAGTTACCAAATCATTGAAAATATATTTATATTACTTTTTAATATATTATATTTATGTATTTTGAGTTGTAATTTTCTGCTTTGCTTTTATTGCTCTACTTATTAAAATAATAAATTTTTTATTATTTACAAAATGAATGCTTTTGAACGTACATTAGAGGATATGAAATCTATAAAATTGTTATGTAAAAAGCTAGGAGATACAAAACAAGATCAACTTGATAGGATGATTAGAATCTTCTAAACTATGCCTTAAAAGATTTATTTTAGTAATTTTTATTAGAATCAATTATACAAAAATACAATGGGTGTATTTTCTAAAAAGGACTGGAATAGTGATTTTGTTACAATAAGTTTAATAGATTAAGAATTTTAACTTGATTGGCCTGAATTGATGATTTATATGTAGGATATTGAAATAATTATATTAGGAAACCTTTCTTGATGTTTTTTGTAATAGATTTGTAAGAAGGTTTGATACCTATTGATGAGATAAATAAATAAAAAAAAAAAGTTAATGATGATAAATTAATTAGATTTCTATTATTTAATTGTGGAGTGAATTCGTTGTAAAATATTGAATAAGAATAAACATTTATTATTATTCCTCCTTTAAGTGATGATAAAATGGTTTATTATTTAGAAGATTAATTACAATTATATTTATGTTAGATTATTGAATATTTTGCATCAGAAATTCTAAGATTGAAGTATAATCATTAATAATTATAAGGAATGATCAATCATAACTTGTTGTATTTAATATGAAAGAAGAAAAAATTAGTGATCAATCTAAATTGAAAAAAAGAAAATAAGGTAGACAAATTAAAATTATGGGTGATCTTGCACTTATGATTAATGATCCTTTAGATGCTATTGAGTATTACAAATAAGCTTTAGAGAATTTGAATAAAAATAATGATTTTTTATGGTGTGGAATTATTTAATAACATTTAGCATCATCTAAATCTTCTTTTGAAGAAATTGAAGAGCATTTTAGAGAATCACTAACATTTCTTAAAAAAACTAAGTTTATCAATTTAGAAATTGAATGTTTTTTTAAATTGATGCAATATAGAAAAACTTCAAATGATAAATTAGGACTCAATAAAACAATTGATTTATTTACTAAAACTTTTGATCCTGAATCCCCAATTGAAAAATGCAAATTTTATCTCTTTGTCTCATAATTATATGGTCAAATATAAATGAAAAGAAAATAAGCTTATTTCATAAGATTAGCAAGTTTCTAGTTGGCTATGATCAATAAATCAATGGCCTTAGAACTTACTAAATTATCAAGTACTATGTATGGTCTCAATTCTTACTTCTCTGATGATTAGAGTAATATTTTTTGGACTTCACTTTAACATAATTTTGTTTAAGAGATCCAACATAATTTTTAAGGAATGTATTCATTTTCACATTATTAGATCCTATTTCTAACATAATACTTAGATCTAAAGAATATAGATGTTCAAACCAGATTTTACTTAATAACAATTAGAAACTATGATCTAAATTTTAAAATAAGAATCTGTTAAATATGAATTAAAATAAACATATTTGTTGATGATTCCAAAAATTGAAAGATTACAAATAATACCTTTCAAGGAAAAGTTTAGTTTGATTAATAAAGAAGTTAAAGTATAAACAGAAGGATAAGATATTTTTATTGTTAATCCTTGGGCTAATAAGGAATTGAAGAATGAATTGAAATATCCACTTAATTCACTTATTGAATTGGTTTTATATATTTCTAATGAATACTCCTTTGATTTTTAATTAGATAAATTAGTATTATAGATAGAAGGTAGCGATTGTGTTACTTATCCTAAAGGAATCACATTATTAGCTAATACTAAAAATCATCCTGTAACTTTTATAATAAGACCAAAATCTGTTGGTTTACTAAAGATAATTGGAATTAAAATTCAATATTTAAATTATGAATACATTCATAAATTGAATTAATTTGGTTTTTCTGCTCTTCTTTCATCTGAAATTTAATAATAAGAATAATTACAATTCAATCTTCATAATATTTAAATTATAGAAGATATACCTAATATTTAAGCATAAATATATAGAGATTCTACATTAATTAATGAAGTAGAAGCTGTTTATTTTGATCCTAGTGAATTATTTACATACTAATTTATTATAAAGAATAAATCAGAATAATTAATTTAAAATTTTGCATTTGAGATTATAGTGGAATCTGAAGATCCTCCTATCTATGAATATAAACAGATTATTAATAATTTTAATTTAGATGGATTTAGTTCTATAAATGTTTTATTAAGTGATTTTGATCTCTAAAATTAAAATAATTAAGTACATATAAAAATACCTAAAGTTCCTCATAAGACTGATCTCATTAAGAAAATATCTTTGACTTTATACTTATGGTATAATAATGCATTATATTAAAGAGAAATTAAATTAAATCGTTTGATTTCTATAAGATAAAGAACTGTGATTTAATAATGTAATTTTGTTAGTAAATACAGATGTAATAATGAGAATATTAAAGAAATATATGATTTATAGGATAGTTGTTTTTTAAGCATTTAAATTGTTAAGAAAGATTTCTTAATAAGTCTAGAATTACAGTCTTAGATTTTAATAGATGGATAATTTAATTAAATTCTAAATGAAGATTGTGAATATTATACTTAGGCATTAAAACTTAGAAAGTTACCATTAAATTAATTAACAAATCCAGATCTAAAAGTGATATGGAAAAACCTATTTAGTGGAAATATTGGGATTTTGAATCCCTTTTAACATCTCAGTTAAGAGGATATCTTTAAACATTGTTGCAATGACTTAATAGACATTGAATGTAGAGAATCTAATAAATAAATTCATTACAATTTAATCTTACATGAAAATCTAACTTCCAGTTAAAGTGTTAGTGTTATTATTAGTTTGACTAATGAATATGTTAATACTAATTTAAGTTGTGCAAAATCAATGGTTTCATCTGTCTAAAATCTAAATAATCCAATTATTATTGAAGGATACACATCATTCAATCTTGAAATTGATAAAAATAAATAGACTTCAAAGAATGGATAATTAGGTTATTATGGATAATTGAATTAATCATGTTTAAAGTTTATTGTTAATGACTTTGAAAATTAAAGACAATATATCAAGAGATGTGAAATAAAATGATATTATATATATATATCATTTTATAAAATAGTAATTTGTATTTTATGTAATTATAAATATGTATAAATATATATAGATCATTGAATAAATTCTATCAATCTGAAATTCTAATCGTCATCAAAATATCTTAGAGAATATGAAATATAATAGTGTTAACTTTATTTAATTAATAGTAGTAAAATCATTCTTCATTCCACTAAATATTTGAATATTATTATATCGTTATTTATTTAACTTGTTTTCTTGAAATATCAATCAATCAAAGTTAATCTTTAAATTAATAAAAATTAATGATTAATAGCTAAATATCTATATATTTATTAAATTACATGTTGTTTTCATAAATTTCAATTTTTTTACCTTATTTTAGCTGGAAAAATCAAATTAACTAAGAGTATTAAAATAATAAAATATTAATATTAAAGATATAAATTAAATAAAAGGCTTCTTAGTACACAAATAACCCTAAAATTTTTATCCATTCGATATTATAAAATAAAATTGATTAAAATACTTAAAATCATTAAATAAAACATATGTTCATGATTTAAATGTAAATATTAATTTTAGTTGGAAGATTTATAATGTTAGTGTTTTAATAAAAACAACTATATTTCTAACACAACACTTAAATATCAATTTATATATTTCTTATATAAATATATAATCTTATCATATTATTCCATATCCTCCTCCTCCAGGAGTGTATATCCAAATTTCATCATTTTCAGAAACATCTAAATTAACCTTTCCATTTAATTGAAATGATTGACCCTAACTTTTGTAAAGATTTATTCCTTTTTATCCATTTTAGCCTCCCTTTAAACCAAAAGGTGAAAAGACTCTTCTTTCTGTTAATAATGAGACATTCAATTTAGCTAAGAATAAGAATGATCTGATAATTCCATCTCCACCATTATATTATCCTTTTCCATGACTATTTTGTCGAAGTGTGAATGATAAAACTCTTACTGGATGTTTTCTTTCTATAACCTCAACATCTGTTATTCTTGTATTTGTCATATGAACTTAGACTCCAGATTCCCCATGAAATCCATCTCCTGCACCACTACCTCCACCTATTGTCTCATAATAGGATCTTTGATTAAAACCTCCAAATGAAAAATTATTCATGCAACCTTAAGAAGCTGCAGTAGCTAAAAAGCATTTTAAAATGAGATCTGTTATTCTTTGACTAGTCAAGACATTACCTCCAACAATTGCACATAAATTATTAGGACTGAGTAGTGAATTCTTAGGAATAATTATTTATGTAGGATTCAAACATCCTTAATTTAATGGAATATCCATATCAATTAAGCATCTTAAACAATAGATAATAGCACTTTTAGTAACTGAAACAGGACAATTAATATTACCTAATACTTACTAAGAAGTACCAGTAAAATCAAAAATTACTGATCTATCATTCCTATTGATAGTAAGTTTTAAATTAATTTTAGATCCATCATCCATATATTCATCAGACTCTATAGTATCAATTTCCTACAATTTATTCTTTATAGAAATATCATAGAGCATCTATCTAACACAATTTTCTCCATTATCTTAAATTCTTTTCATGTTTAAATCCACCTTCTCATATCCTTCTTATGTTATCAATTATTCTATCAATTATATTCCTTTATTATTAGCAGCAATCTAAGCTTTTAGATCTTAAATATTATCTTGTCTTTCTCTACTCTCTTATAATAATTCAATGAGTTTATCTTCTTGAAATACACCTTTTTCAACAATTTTGAATGATTTTACTGCAATTCCTTCATCCTTTAAGTATTTACTAAATGCAGGCATACTTCCAGGACTTATTCCTCCAATATCTGCATGATGTCCTCTTGATGCTACATAGAATATTTTCTAATTATCTTTAAAATAAGGAGTTATGATAGTGATATCAGGAAGATGAGATCCTCCCATTTCTGGATGATTACTCATTATAATATCTCCTTCATTAAAATTATTAATTTAGCATTATACTGCATCACTCATACTTCCTAAATGAACAGGTAGATGAGGAGCATTTGCTACTAAATTGCCATCTTTGTCAAAGATTGCACAAGAGAAATCTAATCTCTCCTTTATATTAATACTTACAGCAGTATTCTATAATTGTAATCCCATCTCTTCAGCTATTGACATAAATTTATTAGCAAAAATACTTAATTCTAAACTACTATTTGTATATTTGGATTAATTGATATTTTATAAATCAGTAATTTATCTAATAACAATATTTTCATTTTTAGTTAATTCTGCCTACCATCCACTATTAATTTTAATTGTTGTATTTCCAGTGTGAATTAAAAAGGGTCCTTGATATTAGATTTGTTTTTATAATTAATTGATATTCATATTATTACCATTTGTAACTTTAAGTATTTCAAGTAATTCATCATTCTCTTCTTTTTATTAACCATATTTTGTAGTTATTGAAACATATTCAATTAGAATATCTCTGTTTTATTTAAATCCAAAAAATTCATGATGTTATATCTCAAATTATTGTTTAATCACATTCATATCTTAATTATATTCAATTTTTAATAAGAAATCACTACCTTCATATTTTAGATGTAATTCTATTAATTATTCAATATTTTATAATGATTAACATTAAAATTATTTAATCACATGAGTGATAGAATCGAAGTTTATTAATTTATCAATAAGTGGTATTTTTTAATACTTTTATTACCTTGCTAAACTCAAACCATAAGCTGAAAAGATACTTGCATATTTATGAATGAATATAGAATCAATCATTAGTGATTCTGCAATTGAACAACAATGTTATCCTCCTGCCCCTCCATAAATAACCAATAAATGATCTTAACTTAATTATCCTCTTCCATTAGTTATTTATCTAATAGGTCTACACATCTACTCATCAGCTACTTTAATAAAACTTTCTGCAATCTCACTAGAATTCATATTCAATTCTTAACTCAATTTCTCAAATTACTACTTAACCTTCTCATAATTTAATCCTGATTTATTATCTAATCCAAATATTTTAGGTAGATGATCAACATCAATATTTCCTAAATATAAATTCGCATCAGTTAAACTTAGTAATCCATTCCTATCATAACAAATAGGACCTGGATATGAACCACTACTTGTAGGACCTACTTTAAACATTCCATTCTCAAACTTTAATAAACTTCCACCTCCTGCAGCTACTGTTTTAATATCAAAACAAGGAGTATTAACTATTATTCCATCAACAATACTTTCCTCCTTGATATTTTACTTATCATAATAAACACAAACATCTGTTGAAGTACCTCCCATATCTAATCCGACTACTCCTTTCTTATTCAACTATTTAAAAATCTTTGTTGATTACATCAATGCTACTACTCCACCAGCTGGACCACTTAATACAGCATTACTGCCAATAAATTCTTATGCTTCAGTCAAACCTCCATCAGACTACATAAATAAGATCTAAGGATTCTAATTTGTTAATAATGATCTTATCTCTGATTCTAATTCCATTATATATAATGATATCAAAGGATTAACATAAGAATTTAAAACTGTTGTTTAACCCCTAGGAACTATTTTTATCACTTTACTTACCTCACTTGAAATTGAAATTGAACTAAAACCTACCTCTTTTGCTAAACTTTTTATTTGCTATTCATGTACATCATTTATTACAGAATGTAATAGCACAACTGCAATTGAACTTATATTTTATTATTTCAATTTTATTAAATCCTTTTTGACTAATTCTAAATCAATCTATTACACAATCTATCCTTCATAAGTTATTCTTTCCTTTATCTCAATCACTTCTTTATACAATACCGATGGCTTCTTCATTGTTAAATCAAATATTTATGGCCGTGTTTATTATCCTATTTGTAGCAAGTCTCTGAATCCTTCAGTTATAAGCAAAGCACAATCATGACCCTATTTTTCCAATATCGCATTTGTAATTATTGTTGTACCTATTACAATTTGATTGACTTAAACATTAGAACCATCATGTGAATATTTCTCATATATTTCTTTTATTCCTTAAAATACACCATCCTTATAATATGACTGACTTAATAATTTGTGAACTTTTGATTCTCCATTGAATTGATAAAAAACATCAGTAAATGTTCCACCTCTGTCAATGTAAAAATTCAACATCATATTTCTAAACTTTATATTTAATATAATAATGTTTCAATCTTATATTATGCTTATAATTACATTGCATTTGGGTAAAATGAGAGAAAATATTAATAAAAATAAAAATGGTTTTTAAAGGGGATTTCATTTGTTCCTCTAAAATAAGGACTAGTTACTCTATTATCATAAAGTATTTGATTAGGTTACTGTAATTTTAACTAGAATGTATGAGAAGTGTTATTCATTATTAAAGATTATATTTTTTTTAATTGAACAAAATAAAATAAATCCATTAAATTTGATATGTCATTAACAAAGTAATTGATTATTAGAAATAACTAATTATCATATGTAGAAAAAAGAACCTTGATGATGGCTCCATTTAGAAAATGACTATGTAGAGTTTTTTGCATTGAAGAATTGGAAATTTTAATAAAAATAATATGGAAGACACTAAATTTATTAAATAAAATAATAGAATTCTATACTATAATATAATTATAAATATTAATTTAAATACAAAATGGACAAAAAGAAACTTTAAAAGAAACCAGAATTAAGTGAGTAGTTATTTGTTGGAAATTATGTGGATGTTTACCATAAAGGAAGCAAAACATTTAAGTTAGCATACATTTTAAAAAAAACAGATAAGGAAATTGAAGTCACATATGATGGAATATCAAATAAAGAAAATGCAATATTTTGTATTTCTAAACTATTGTAGATAATTTAATTATCATAAAATCAAGTATAATTTGTGAGAAAATCTACCAAAAGTAAATAATCATTTAAAAAAAGACTACACTGGTGATGACTATAGAAAAGATAAAACGCGTCGTGATTATTTAAAATATTCTAGAGAGGATTGTGAGAAATGTACATAAGAATTAATAACAATAATGTAGACTAAATTTCAGGGATTGACACCAATTGAAATTATTTAATGTGTGAGAGTTAGATAATTTATTTATTTGGATATGGTGCTTTCAAGTTAATTATAGTTAAATGAACTTCCAATAGCATTAGAATACATTAAAACCTATTATAATTTTATTAAGTGGTACTTTGATTAATTTCCTTAATATTTTGCAGATGTAATTAATTCTATTAAAATAGTATGTAAGATATCTGAACAATAATGAACTCTATTTAATAGATGAACGAGTCTCTATAGCAAGTTGCCTTGAGGAAGTTTGTGAAGCATTCTGTATGTTATTTGGATCCATTTGGAGACTACTAAAGCCAGTGAACTCATTTTTTTATGTACTTCTATTTTACTACATTAGTTAAATTATGATATATTGTCATAAAAACTAGATTAGTTCTTCCCGACTCCAGTTTATGAAGGATTTACAATAAATCCAAAAATTAAAGATTGGCAACTTTATTAAGGTGCCAATGACATTGTAAAATGCATTACAAAAACATGGAAATATTATTTAAGAACGATGTCATACTTTAGGTCTATTGGAGGATTTCAAAGTTGGGATAATTTATTGAAACTCTATGAAGGAGAAAAATAAAGTTATATTCCTTTAGAAGCCATGTCAAAAATCTTATGCACATAACAACACTTATCATAATATTTCCCATAGCATGTATAAAGAAATATGGCTAAGAAAACTTTAAAATGGTTATAATAAAGGGTAATCAACTTGACAATCAAAGAAATCAAAGAAATATCTAGCTATTAAATAGGAGAAGATATTTAAGATATGAAATATTCTTTCTTAAAAGGAAATTCATTAGATCAACTAAATAAATTAGTTGATGAAATTCAATTATAAATGGTGTTGAAGTTTCTGAAATCCTCATTACTTGAGAAAAGAGTCAAGGGGCTTTATAAGATTACAGAATTTACTCAGAAGTTCAATTTGGAAACTTCCAGTCAAATAAAATTAACTTCTATCAGTAGGTAAGAACTCATAACATGGATAACCTAAAATAACATCCTAGATTACACAGTTCTGGGTGATTCGGCACACCCGGAACTGATAAGGAGGACTAGTGATGTGGCCATTTTCTTATGTAAAAATCAAGCATTCCAGGATGATTATGTGGATAAGATCTGGCTAAATAATTATGACAAACATGAGACAACAAATTTAGCATTATACGAATTTTTCATAGCAATATCTCCAGTTCTCTAATTCTCAGGAATTGAAAAGTTATACAACTATATTTCGAAAATTCCATATTAAAAGTACGATGAAAATATTGTGAAAATGATCAAAACATTCACAGAAGCAGCATTATCAGAGAAATTTCATGAGAAACAATTACAATTGAATCCAGATAAAAGATTTATGACATTTAATTAATTGTGGGAATTGCTATAAGATAGATAGGACTCATTAGTTGGTAAACATATTCAAGATCAATGTTTCTAAATTGCTCGTGTAGTCGTTTCACAAATCCCATAAACTAAAGAATTCATATCTTTATACTTTGGAAAATGCTTAGAATAAATTGGAAGTCACAAATCTGTCTACTAGACTATTAGTCTTATTCATTATTTCCTTGAGAAGCAATTAAATGACATAAATAAGAAGGAATTAATTAAATCTACAGATGAAAAATACAACCTCATTGAGTTATTTGTAAAAGATGTTGAGGTTTATATGGAGAAGGTAAGACTGTATTTTTAAAACGATATACCTTAAGATATCATTATTAATGGTTTTTAGAAATTCAGTCAAAATGTATTTTTCAGATTGTAGATGTTGAATTATTTACTTTAGTCATGTGAACTTAAAATTAATTATTAACAAAGTGTTAGATTATGGGATGCTTTGGCTGCTAAAACCAAAGGAGGAATACAAAAGAAAGAATTAAATAAAATCTTTATCAGTAAGCATCTAGATATTTCTTAATCTTTAATTAATAATTAATATTTTGATAAAGATGATGAATACAAGTTTTTCACCTAAATTCTCTGCAATCCTGAAAGGAATGATTATGAAAAGTAAAAGAATATATCTATAATTTAGTTACGCAATTGAAGATTTCGAATTATTTTAAATGTTTTTCAAATCCATCAACCAAACTAGGAAGATGTTGAAGCTTTATAATAATTCTACAAATTTCATAGTGATTGATCATAATTTTGAAGGGAAGAATGCAATTTGGCAATTATTTGCTAAGGTTAAGGACCTTGTTTTACTTGATTTAATGAACAATTTTATACTTAATCTTTATACCTAACTCAGTGAAACATTAGATGCTAAATGTGACTAAATATATCAAGAAATGATGGAAAAGTGTTTAGAGTTAATATAGCAATAGTGTTTTAGTTTAACAACTAGATCCATAAATCTATTATTATCCTTATTTAATTATTTTGAAAGGGGTCCTCTTAAAAAGTAACCAGCAAAACCAACTAATTCTATATCATTTAAAGTTTAAATAACAAAGAAAAATAATTAAATATCTAATGCAGAGTATAAGGAAGGTGATACAACAACATTGAATTAATGGAAATAAAAGTTAGCTTAAGATTTATAAGTAGCATATTTATAATTAGATATTATGGTGGATAACAAGCCAATTGAGTAATAATTTGATATTATGAATACTATTAAACAAGTAATCAATGGAATAGGTGTAATACAGGTGAGAATCAATAACAAAGACAATCCCATAAATTATTTTTCCTAATAACAAAGCATAATTGATATACTTTTTTAATTACTTCGTAAATAAGGAAGTTTGGAATTTAAAAAATAGGTTTGGGATTTGATTAATAAATTGCCTACTAATATTTAAATAAAATAGTAAGTATAAAAGTGTGAAGATTGGTAAAAGTGTGAAGATTGGTAAAAGTATAAGGATCACTCATTCTTTGATATGTTTTATGTACTATAAATAATTTATGCATTATGTGAAGATGGATATTGGTGTCAATAATTTAATAATTCTAATGGAATTGATTTGATAACTTATTAATTCTTAGGTTTACATTTGGAATCATCGTAGTCTCCATTTGAGATTACATATTGTTTAATATATTTAGATATTCTCACTCATAAAAATATTAAGATAAGTAAGCCTTAAATAATACACTAAATCAACCAGAAAATCTTAGAAATAATATAAGAACTCTCTTATTACCTAAAAACAAAAATAAAATTAGAGAAAGGATCAAAGAAAACTCCATAACAGAAAGAAATGAATTAAATTGAAACTCGTCTTCTTAAGAAATGCTTTCAGTATTTAGGTGAATCTGGTTGTAAATAAAATATAAATTAAAATAATAATTTGCAAATTCAATTATATAATTACTTTGTAGAACATGATAATTTGGAACTCAAAAAAGAATACAGTATATAATTGTTAAAATTGAATAACACTTAAGAAAGTAAATACTTAATTAAAAATATACTTGGTGAGGTGATGAGGGATGTTATATCAAATAACAAGTATTAATGTAAATACTTTTTTATATTTTGTTGTAATCTTTTATTGTAGGAAAAGGACTTAAACAATGAGTACATTGATTTCGAACATTTTTTATCATACATAAAATTTTAGCTATAATAGTTGCCATACAATGAAAAAACTGTTAAAGATTAGGATTAAATTTTGATTGGGTTACTCAAAGTATTAAATGTGATTATAGATAAACTTCCTCAATTATAAAAAAATGATAACTAATTATTTGAGTAGATTTTAAGCTATTTATTTGTAAAAGAAGGAGAAGCAAAGTGTAAATGCAATTCCTATTAATCTAGAATTGCTGGATTCAATTGTTTATCGACTCTCTTAAAAAACTAATAAAATATGGACAAATTTTTGAATATTTTTACTCCTTTACATTATACTAACATTTGGAGAACTAAATATCTAAATGATTGGAATATTTAAAGTAAATCCAATTAGAAATCATTAACAGGATATGTTGGTTTATATAATTTATAATGTATCTCCTATATGAACTCTTTACTTTAACAATTATATATGGTTCCTGTATTCAGAGAAAGATTATTGAAAGTAGAAGACAAAAACCCTTGTGTTTAAGAAGAGAATCTGTTACATTAGTTGAAATTTCTATTCTTAACACTGAAATATTCACAAAAATAATATCATAATCCAAAAATGTTGTGTTATGCTTTTAAAGATTTAAATGGAGATCCAACAAACATCTTTGAATAAATGGATGTTGATGAATTTTTTAATTTACTTATGGAAAGAATTGAATTAAGTATTCAATCAACTTCAGAGGAAGATTTAGTTAAACGTTTTTTTGGTGGTGTGATGTCAAATGAAATTATATGTAAGTCATGTTCTCATTATTCTGAAAGAGTAGAACCCTTCTTTTCTATATCTCTACCTATTGTAAATAAAAAGAATCTAGAAGAATGTTTGCAGACATTAGTTCAAGAAGAATTACTTGAAGGAAATAATGCTTACAAATGTGAGTAGTGTGATAAAAAAGTCAGTGCTATTAAGAGAATGTACATTAAGTAATTGCCTGATCATCTTATTCTTGTTTTGAAAAGATTTAATTTTGATTTCAATTTGATGACAAAAACTAAAATTAATGATAAAATCGAATTCCCATTTGAATTAGATATGCTACCATACTCATAATAAGGTTTAAAGTAATAAGAAAATAAAAGTATTATTTAGTAAGGACAAGACATTTCTGGGGAACATTATCAGTATAGGTTAACAGGAGTTGTGATTCATAAGGGTTCAGGAGATAGCGGAAATTATTATTCATTTATTCGAGATAAGGATGATTTAAGTAAATGGTATGAATTCAACGATGATTTTGTGTATCCTTCTGATATAAAGGACATTATGAATGATTCATTTGGCTTAGCAGATTAATTAATAGAGAATAACAATCCTTCTGAATAAAAAGCAAATTCTAAAAGTGCTTACATGTTATTTTATGAAAGAATGTACCCTATAAACATGCCTGATTAATCATATATATTAGATGTATAAATAGATTAGAAAACAGTTCAGATGTTAGATGAAATCAAAGATGAGAACAAGAAATTCTAAATTCAACAATTTATATTTAGTCCAGAATATTTTAGTTTTATTTAAAATTTAATATAATTCTAATTAAAATAAGAATAAGTTTAAGATTAAATTATAAAAACATTAGTTTTCTTTTATTTGACATGTGCAGTAAGGGAAAACGATAAAACATTTGTTTCAAATAACATTTTAGATATAGAGGAATTATTAAGAAAATCATTTACAACTTGTTAATGGTTATTAAAATGCTTCCATTAATAATAATACATTCAAGAATTTTAATTTGATTGTTAAAATAAGATGGTTAGAAAATTTGTGATTTCAATGATAATTACAGCGATTGAAACAATTTAGAAACAAGAAGATTACAAAGATTTGTTTGAGGTGGTAGATGGAAAGCCAAAATCATTAGTGGCTTCTTTAATTAATGCTTGGATATTAATGATCCCAGAATTGCAAGAGAGTCTAGGAAATTCTGTAGAATTTTATGATCTTTTTTATAAATTTGCAAAATTACATAAATGTAATGCCTAATATTTAATTTCAAAGAGATTAGTTGGTATATTGTTGGATTTATCAATTGAAATGCTTTAAAAGGATCCAAATAAAAATGTAATTTGTCAAAGAGAAGTTGTAAAAAGAATGGATGATATAAAAACTATAAAATTCAATGATGATCCCAGTTAACTTTTAGGATAGGAAAATTATTAAAATGCTGATGTTGCATCAAATTATTATGATGAATTATTGGAAAAGAAACTTGAAAAATCATAGAATTCTGAACCTTCAACTAACAGAGTGTATTTATGGAGAGTGATAGCCTATTTAATAAAAGGAGAAAATTTGTAGTTATTATCTATAGAGGAATAAAATGTACTTTAATTTGACACTGAATTTATATACACCCTTTTAGAAGAAGGAGATTGCAAATTAGCCATTAGAATGATTTCAGATATTTTGTGTGTTACTTCGATGTATAATTAATAATAAAGTAATGCTGTTATTGCTTCTATCATAAAGAAAATATTGGACAAGGAATACAAAGAGTATAGGAAATATTTAGTAGTTCTCAAAAGGTTTTTTCGAATAAATGATACACTTTAACTTAAACGAGTACAATTATATCATAAAATTTTAGATCAATACAGGAATGAATAAATTATTGGATGCAATGAAAAATTAATCTAAGTATTTCTTAGAAACTGATATTTGTTAGCAATACTTATTAAGAGTATATATATTCTCTCAAATATTTATAGATGATCTCTAAGAATCAAGCAATCCATTAATGGATAGCCCAAAATTAACAAGCCTGGTAATGGATACTAGAATTAAACAATACATAACCACATCCTAATGATAGTTTAATTGCCAATAATCTAATTCCACAAAGATGTTTACATCGATTACACAATATATATCAACCTGATACTTAATAAGGATATGAAAAATATTTGAGTTGGAGAAAACAATAATTTCTCAATTTGGGTAAAGAACCATTCAAAAAAAATGATGAGTTTGATAGTGATGATGATTTGACTGAAAAAAATATTAAGGTGAATGATAAGATAGACTTCTAGTAAATATATCTTATTTATTTTTACAGTTACTAAAGCCAATGGATTACTGTTACAGTTAGTAAAGTAATGAAAGACTACATTCGTATCACCTTCAGTTGGAATATGGTTTAATAAGATATGGATATTGAATTAGATAATGAAAGAATGGCTTCATTTAATACTCTATAAAAATACTATAAATTATATGGTATTTTTAATCGTTATTATAAATTAGGGCAAACTAGTCAGAGTGATGAAATGATCATTTAACATCCATCAGATAATGAGAAAGGGTAGAGTAATAATAATTCAAATAATCAAACTGATTCTGATGAAGAATGAAATTAATTATTAAATAAGTATTACAATTCACATTAAATGTATATATATATATAATATATTTTTTTATGTCAAAATAATGGTAGATGCATCAGAGTGTGTAAGAGAGCTTATGTTCTTCTCTAAATAAAGATGAAATTCTAGAAGAGTTTTTAAATATTTGCAATTATATATCATAAGAAGATCAAAATAGTATAAAGAGTTTGAATTCAAAAATATAAACTATTAAGAAACATTATGCTTAATAGAAATGTAGAATTGAACATCAATTTAAATACATATAAACTTTATTAGAATAAAAAAAGAAAGAGTTAATGACTTTATTGAATACTCATGAATAGGAATTAGATAAAACATTCAAAAATTTACTTGATAAAGTAACTGAAATATAATCTGTTACTTATAACATTTAAAATGATATTCTAAGTAATAGATAAGAAATTTTATCAGAAGTTGATGATGATACCTTTCATAATATTCTTTCTTAATTTGATTAAGAAATAAAGATGACTTAAAAATATAAAAAGGAATTATTGTCACAAAAAATTACACTCATTATTATTGAAGAATGGACTTCACATCATTAAGATGTTATCAAAAATCTACTCAATCAATGTATAACAATTAAAGATTATCAAAAGTAAATTGAAACATAACATTCAGAATTAAGTGCATCAACTAGTAGTGATAAGTTCTATTCATCAAACAGATCAAGTTAAGAATTCTGTATGAAACAATAAACACCATTAATAGTAAGTTTTGATTAAAAATATTTCTTAACTTAAAAATAAACAGAGATATCAAAATCTGATTCTGATATGCATGATAGTTGTGAATCTGATTTTTTAAAAGAACTTACATAATCTTGAATACTTTACAATTGTGGCAATTCACTTAATTTATTTTTGAGTATAATATATATATATATTATTTATATTTACTAAAAACAAAAACTTTAATTAATATTATATTGTCTCCTTAATTCTCGAAAGTTATTAGACATAGTTCTTCCAAATTAATTATTCGTAATATCCTTGATAAATAACACTTTTTTTCTTACCAGAGAAAAGTTTATCACAATAAATATCCTTTAATTGCTACTGAAAATTTTTGATATTTAATCTATAGTCTATTTTTTAAAAATTATATAACTATTTGTTTTTTAGTATTAATTTCTTCGAATACGATATAAAACCTATTTAATAATAGAATGTATAAATATGCATTAAAAAAATACAATTATATATTGTATTATAATGGTTATAAAAATATACATTTTTAATTAAATATTTACTGAACTCCATTTTTTATGAAATAAAATACTGCAAATATTATTTTTGATGATCTTAAACACACTTAAAGATGGAGGAAGACTTAAGTTTAAGTTGTAATTGATATAAATACTAATAAAATATATTTTTTTCAAAATGCCGTAAATATGTATTCTTATTCCTTTACAACTTGGTCATTAAGGATGATTTTGAGATTCAATTTAGAAAATCTAGTTTTATTTGAGTAGGTAGCTTGTTTAAGTTGATCATTTTGTTCAAACTAAATATTTTTTTTTCTGTAATTATGAAGGATGGTTTTGGCAGTGGCATAATTTATGTTAAGATCCTTAGCAATCTAAAGGGAATATTATAATATAGAGTACTCTCTTAATTTTGCATTTCTAGAAAAGAACAGTTCTTATCAATTATTTCTTTTTCTCCTTTGATATCATTTTATATTCTCTCTTTTTGAAATATTTATCCTCTTTGGGAAGAGGTTGAGATCCTGATTATTTATAATCATTGTCATTTTAGGGTAGTTTTGTAAGCGACATTAAATTTGATAAAAAAGTTTTTGTTATTCTTATTTCAATAATATATTATAAATAGATTTGGGTTAAATATTATTTTTTTCATAATGTATTTATAAAATTAAATAGCAGTTAATAAAGAAACAAAATCCAGTTATTTAGAAAAATTAAATATTGTAAAAATATGGAAACAATAATGTATTCCTAATTACTTGTAAAACAATTTATAGAATTATAACTATTATTCAGATGTCCTCATGTTATTAATGTCCAAAAATTATTTGACATATTTTACTAATACTCATAGGGCATTTGATCTAGGGTAATAGTGCGTTACATATAAAAGGATTGAATTTAATAATATATTTGTCTAATAAAATTTAATCGAATTTATGCATAGTAATATAGATAAAAAATCTGAAAATATTTAGTAGGTTTGATTATAATGTTGATGGATAAATTAAGTCAGAATCACTCAAAAAGTAAAGAGATGAATAGTTGTAAATTTAGAAAAATTAAAATAATAACCAAATTTTATTGATTATTTTTAGATATATCGCTAGCAGTTAAATGGATAAGTATATAAAAATATATTCGTTTGTTAGTAGATAAATTAAACATGAACCCTAAAGTTAACTGCTTAATTCATTCATTTACCTCTAAATTGAAAGAAAGAAAAATAGAAATATTGTCAACCCTTTTTGATGAATCTGGATAAATCTATCAAAAGATTTCTAAGAAATTAAGAGTATGTTTGAAGAATCTATGAACAATAACATTATGCAGGAAAGAAAGGTTTAACTTTTTCAATCGAGTTGTGTAAATAATGACAAGAAAATGTATTTGTGACTCTTTTTGAAATAAAACAAGATATCCTCAGTATCCCAAATCAGAATTGATATGATTTCTGGGGGTAATGTAATAAAAATTTAGTATTTCATTGGAAAATGAAATGAGTATTATATATAGATTAATTAAACAAGGACTCAATTTTTACACTTTAATTTAGGTCGATAGCCTATTTATTCTGTTAATTCTTTAAATTTTGCCATTTACCTATAATTATTGGTTATACAAGGAGGGTAAGATGATTTAAGATCAACAGATTTATTTTAATTGTGAAGTGATTATTTCATTTTAATCTACTATATTTTATTGAATGATATCACTCTATGAGATTGAAGTTTAAAAGGTTTTCTTTAGCTTACTTCACATTATTTACACATTAATTCAATATTCTGTAAAATTGGAAATTTTGTCTAAAGATCTATTTTTTTTAATTTTGCTTTATATGATTTCCCATCATTTGTTGTGATTACTGTGTCTGTTTTGACATATTCTAAAGGAAATTATACAAAATAGTTATGTTTCTCTGTATCAGAAATGATTTATTTAATGGGTCTTTATACTTTTCCATAGTTTACTACAGAATGCAATAAAATTGTATTATCAGTGGTGTCTATTTTATGAAGTAGACCATTATATCGAGTATGATTAGGAGTCTCTATGTTAATGGTTATCATCTATTCTATTATAATTCTGATTATATTGTAATTTTTTTTAATATGATTTTAATAAATATTTAAATAAAATAAAATAAAGCATGCCAAACCATTTATTTAGAACTCACCCCAGAACTTATGGAAAAGATTCAAGAGGTAATTCTAATTGAGATTTCATAGAATGCAGAGTATGTGCTGTTAGATAAGGTTTGATTAGAAAATATGGTATGAATGTGTGCAGAAGATGTTTTAGAGAAAATTATGAATTGATAGGCTTTCATAAGGTAATACATTTACTTATATTCAGTACAATTGACGTGTCTTTGATATAATAATTACAATATTTAATCTAATATCTAAATTTCCATTCCTCTTTTTATTAAACTATATATATAATTGCATAAAAATTTGAAAAATTCTCTAATCAATGTTTTTAAACATTATTTGAGAATTCAATTTGTCTTGAAACCAGACTTATTTTTTTTCCTTCATTGTCAAAAATTATTTCAATAACATTTTTTGAATTAACAAATTGAGATCAAATCATCACATAAAATGATTAAATAGTGAATTGATTGCAATATATTATTTAATTACATAATATGATTAAGGCGGATTAGATTGTACCCTATTCTGCACTATATATTGATATGTAGTACAGACATCTATTTAACACATTGTGGTCATACTTAAAGCCAATTGATTAAGATAATTATATTCAATAAGTAAAGATTAATCTAAATTTCCTAGTTAGAAGAAATTTGGTTAGGAGGATTGAAAAATTAAAAAATACTAGTGACTCTATGTGTGAGAGCTTCAACTGATTTGGTATTACAAGTAAGGCTCCTTTTTCAATATAAAAGGCTTTAAATTGGCCACCAGGTTCTGAAGTTATAATAACAGGAATTAACATTCCAGACATGGTTTAAGTGTTAAGATTAAATGGACTAATACCTATACCTATTGAAGTAGATCCTCATACTTTAGGATGCACTCTTGATCAATTTAAAAAATTTTATACCGAAAAGGTATTTTTTGTTCACATAATTAGACCAAAGGAATTATGATTTCTTATGTATTTGGGGCTAAGTTCGATGCTACTGATATTATTGATTGGGCAAAATCAAAAGGATTATTTATTATGGAAGATGAAGCTGAAAGTTTTAGTGCACCTAATGCTAAATGTAAAATTCACTATATTATATATAGCAAATCCTAATGTGGATTTTTCCACTTTTAGTTTTGGTTCTATAAAAACTTGTTCGGCTTTTGGAGGATCTATAAGTGTGATTAGGAATAATGAAGCTCTTTACAGGAAGATGAAAGCCATTCAAGAAACATATCCAAAATGGTCATAAAGAAAGTAAGATATGAATAAGAACTCTTAGTTATTTTAAAAGAACTTTAAAAAATTTAATTCCAATGATTTTGTTAAATAGTAGAACAATAAATAGAAGGTCTAGATGGATTTTTATAAATTTCTTTCCAAATTGGGATTACAAAGAATTTGTTGTCAATAGCATTAGAGGATTTTAAAAAAACCCAGAGGATATTCTTCAAACTTATAGATTTAGAGTTCCAGATCCTATGTTGGTAATGTTGGCTTTGAGAATGAAAACTTTTGATGCTGATTAATTCAATATGTCTATTTCTCGATAATTGGTTGGTCAAAGTATTTTAAAGAAAGGTGGTTTACTTGTACCAGGACATGTAATTGAGGATAGAAAATTTTGGTAATATATTTTAACTTATTGCTATTTCAGGCTCTATCCAGTAGTTGTTCCTGATCCTGAAACAACCTATAAGGTATTAAATTCAAGAGGAATTGATGCCTATATGGGAGTTACATAATTGGATATTGTAGAAAGTCCTATTGGAAGTTCCTACTAATATCCAAATAGTACTTTAGCATATTTTAAAAATGTAAATTGTTTTAGTTTTGATATCTATTAGATTTTATATTTACCGATTCATCAGAATGCAGACTTGAAATCAATTCAGCGTATTTGTAAGGAGGTTGTTGAGGTTGTGGAGATGTTGAAGAGTCAACACCCAAAATTATGATTTAATTTATATTAATAATTATCAATTTAGTTTCATTGATTCAGTGTTTTTATGTCTGCAAGAAAACTATTATAATAATAGCTGAATTTATAAACTGGAAAATATGAATTATAATTTATTTAATTACTAAAGCCTTAATTTTCTGTATCTGAGTTGATTGATAACTTAATTTATTCTTTTGGAAAATTATTTAAAAAATCTTTTTTTAACACTTCTAATTTCAAGAATTGAAATGAATTTTGATGATGCTTCTTTATCTTCACTCCATACTTACAGAGTTAAAACCCGTTAATAACTAAAAGGTATTTAACCTTCGATTCAAAAATCCAAAAGAAAATACTGTCACATTTCTCCCGACAGAAAGAATTTGTTAATTTCTCTCGTGCTTGATAAAAAGCTTAGAATAAAAGATGTACTTAAAAATATATATAATTTGCAATAGGCAGCTGTTATTTGTAGTTTAAATTATTCCACAGCCAAAACCATACTGTATACTTTGAGACATCAACCACCTAAGTAAGCTAGAGTGAAACCAATTTCGAATTCAAGAACGTATAACCTCACTATGAAAATTCTTATCACTGGCAAACTTGTGAATGAATACAATTTTTATACAAAATCAAATAAGAGTTGAAGTATGATAATTACATCTCATATATAAAATCTTATGAAATTGACACTTATTACCATACTAAAAGTTGAGAGTCATATTTTTATAATACTCTTTTCAGTGCAGAATTTTCTAATAATTATCGAAAAACTGAATAAAATTAGGCATATAAAATACTGCATTTAAAATGATGTTCTTCAAAATATTGATTTTCCATATATAAGAATGAGATAATTTCTACACTAGATCTAAGTTCTGAGTACTTTTTGTCTTATTCCATTTTTTCATCTTTATGCGAATTCAAGTTAGACAGTGTAGATGGACAAAATTTAAAAGATTTTTTAAGAACAGATAATTCATTATATGATAATATTGAACATCCTCAAATGTCCTTAATTGTAAAATTTATACAATAACTCATATTTTTTAACACTATATTCTAAAGAAACTATATATTGAAGAATCATCAATATTATAAAAAATTAAATTAAAATTAATTAATTTCTAATTAATTAATGCCAAAATACACTAACAAATTATTTCCAGTGCTTGCAAAATATAAAGATGCTTATATTGGACATAATAAGTAGTTAATGTTATTACTATCTTTAATTTGCAACTATAAAAACCTAATTACAAATATTAAAAATAGGTTTTGATTTCTCTAGTGTTTCTTCTATTGCTAAATATTTATACAAAAAAATAATTTAAAAAATGTCATTATTTTTAATTAAATATTATTCTCATTTTCAATACTATCTATCAGGAAAGAAATTTCTTTTTGAAAAAGAGAATGTTCAGTTCAAATGAATATTCCAACATATTTGTTTGATTTTGAAAAAAACTGAAATCAAATTTTATTGTTTTGAGAATATAATAATAAACCTTGAGTGACTATTAATTGACATCTAATTACAACTATATTAAGCGAAATTTTAATAATAGAAACAATTTATGGACAACAGCTTGAAAAAATATTTTATTCGGAGTAAAGTAATTAATTTATGTAATTTTGTGTATTACATTATTTTTAAGAGGTGATTCTACTAAACATCAAGTCAAGATGATTTTTTAATTATTAGAAACCCCATATAAATAATATATTCAGATTTACAAGTCCAATAAAATAAAAGTAATAATCTGGTTTATCATTAATTACTGATATTTTAAATAATGAAAATGGTTATATATATAATTATCCAAATGCAGATGATGATTTTGAATTATGATCAATGAACATAATTCTTTTGTAATATACAATCAATTTGAGTTATCAATATATCATTTGTAACTTTATATCTAAAGATCTAAATTAGTATTTTGAAAAAATGGTTAACATTTGTTTAGAGTTTAGGATTCTTATAATTTAAACTAGAATTAAGTATTAAATCCAATTCAATAACAAAGCTATTTGCACTGAAACTTCATAAAAAATCTGAATTCAAATAACATTTATTTTGTCTAATAAGTAAATCATAGCGTTGAAACTGAAATTAAAAAAATAATTTAATTGAGTATTAAAGACTATTTTATGATTAATTTGAATATCTATTTCAATATATTATTGAATAATTCGCATTTGTAAGAGTAATTAAGTCTTATAAAAATAACATCAATACAATTTAGAAATGTGTTCATATATTAATCAATTATAAATCTAAATGTAAATCATATAGTAGTGCCTTGTATTCATATTATTGATTCTAAGCGCTCTTTCACAGAGTTGCTTAGATAAGAATAACTAAGAAATAGATTGGTGGTTCATCTTAAAAATGCCTAGTAGCAGAAAACTTGGATGGTCAGGTAATTGAGATTTCTATTTTAGGTCTTGATTACTTTTATTGTGATAGTAAAAACAATTGTGATGAATTCAATTTACAATAAGATGATTTGAATTCTGAGAAATCTCCACTAATATTGACGATCAGAACGATTGACTTTACAGATACAAATGTTATTACTATGTTATGGAATGATTAGCCTAATGAAAGAGAATAATATTCTAGAAATGCTCACTCAAAAGGTATGTTGAGGGCAGGTTTGAATGGAAATAATAAGGCATTTATTATATCTCATTCATCACCAAGATTTCCAAAGTTAAATGATGAAGGAGGGTAATAAAATTTAAATAATATCCATTAGAATTGATAAAGATGTAGATACCAATTTTCATAAACATGGACAACATTTCTTATGTTTATCTACAACAACTCAGGATATAAATAATTAATTAGCAGATTTATATTTAGAGGCAGAAATTAATATTCATAAAGTAAGTTCAACTCCAAGTAAAGCTTCAAAGTTTAGTGACTATAATAGATTAAATGAATTATGGAATTCTAAAAAAGTCCTAAAAGGTTCTTATACTTATATTAAATCTGTAAGACAATTATTAATATTAAAAAGCCTGAATTGAATAAAAAATTGACTTTCAACACAAGAGCTGGTTAATCTTTTGAAATTTTTTCAAAAAATGAAAATTTTCAAAAAGATTTTTATGCTGAGGTTATAGCACCTAATCTTGAACAAGATTTTATACTTGAATCATGGGTGAGACAATATAAAAAAACAGGAGTAGAGGACCCAGAGTGTGAAAAAGAATTTCATACATCATCAAATGAAGAAGTAGAATATAAAGGAAAAAAAAATGAAATAGATATGACTTTTAATTATAAATACACAAAAGATCATTCAAAATATGGAATAACTCTTCCTAAAGAATCTGGATTACCTTTAGCAGGTGCCTCATTTATTGAAACTTCACATTATTCATTAAAAGGTTAAATATTTGCAAGTAACTAACATTCAAGAACAAGAGAGGTCTAAAGTTCTGTTGTAGATGACACAACTACAGATACAGATAAACCTATGGAAGAGAGTGATGGTTCAAGTGAAAAAGAAGGTAGTAGAAAAAGGAAAAGAGAGAGAGATGATAATCCTGCTCTACCAAAAAAAAGAAAAATAGTATATGAAAAATAAGTTTGCATAAGTGATTTAAATAGACAGAGATCCTAATGGGAAAGGGGAGGATTAGTATATTGTTTTTACAATGAAGGATTGTGGAATCATATAAATAAGGCATTCATTAAGAAAAATGATTGTAAAGAAGATTGATTTATCATATAGGAAATACAAATATAATTTATTATTTTATTATTTAAAATAACTTAAAGATGAATTAGGTTAAACAGTTTGTTTCAACATAACGATATAATTCCTAAATAAATAGGAATTGTATTTTAAATGGAGGAATATAAAAAGGATGATATAAATTAAAGTTATGAAAGAGTCCTAATTGTAAAAGTAAAAAAAATAAATTTGAATGCATCACCTATTAAATATATTAAAATCTTAATTGAATAAAAGATATTATGGTATCATATTAATAAAGGATTATTTATAAGATGATTTATGAATATGAAAATAATTCATTATATTATATTGATTAAATATATATATTAAATTATGTTTTGCTGCTAGAATGCAAAAAAGAAATCAACACAACCTACCAAAAATAAGTTGAATAATCATTAGAATTCTTCAGTAATGAGTTTTTAATATTCTAGGAACAAACTCTTAATATTAATGATGAAGCATTAACATTTCATACTACTATATAAATCTAGCATATTAATGTTACTTAAACCAATAAGATTACTTAAGATATCTACACTATAAGGTAATAATAGTCTTACATTTAGGAGCAGTAGATCGAATAGTAGAAGTACTAAAAATAATGATCATGTTGCATAATCAGTTCTTGTTTAACCTTTAAGAAAATCTCCTTTTCTAACATTCAACAAAAAAGGAACTGATTTTACAACAAAATACTTATCTACAAAATAAGGATATACTCTTCTTGTTACTAGGACTATTCAATGAATTTTTTCAGAATTTTTCCACTATTATGATTTTATTTTATAGAAGATAATAGATAATTATTTCATTCAAACATATTGATTAATTCATTTTAAATTAGCCATTTTAACTCATCTCTTGATTTTTAAGTTAATTAATTGTCATTAGAAAATCTTTCTATAATTTTTTAAAAATCTTCACTTTTACTAAAATCAATCAAGAACCTCTTTCCAATGTTTAATAACTTTTAGCTTTAAATAAATTGCAATATTTTGAATTTCGAAAATACCAATCTATATTCTTTTTCCTTATCTTCAATATCAATTTAAATCTAACTTAAATATATTTTAAAAATACCCATTTCTCAATTCTTTTTTCTTTACCCAAAATGAATTTTGATTTCTAGTTTATACAAATACCTATTCATTCATTAAATTTTATAGAAAATAAATATTATCTATTTTTTCATTATTTTTATCTTACAACATAGTTTCTAGAGTTTTCAAATAAAATTATATATGTTTAATGCAAATCAAATATGCCTTTTATAAGTTTTATTGAGATAAATTTAATTATACTAATGATTACTTGATTGTCAATTCACTTGAATAACTATATATTGGAACAATGAAATTTTGATCCTTATATGTCAAACTTATATGTAATAAGGGTTGCTGGTTAAATGTAAAAGTGCCTTATTAAAGTAATTAAGTATTTGTTTGCTCATTTAAGCTTTCTTAATCTTAAGGAGTGATAATATCACCATCTTATTCTTAATTTTTTGGTGATTCAAGTTCATCTTCATCATTTTAACATATTTCTTATTTGGAATTTTCTTCAAAACTCTACTCTGTTATTATTTTATCATCTTAGTTATTTTTAATATTCTGTTAATTCTAAATGATTTTGTTTTGTCTTAAAATTTTCTTGATTTTAGGCCTATACTCTTTGTTATTTAATGAATTATCAAATGTGGTGCAGGCTACATATTTTAGCAGACTTTTCATAAAAATGGAAACTTTGATTATTTCAATAATTATTACGTTAATATATTATTTATCAAAAACTATGGATAAATATAAAATTGGTAAGGTATTAGGAGATGGAACCTTTGGGTCAGTCTATAAAGCAGTTGATGAAACAACTGGTTAAATAGTTGCGATTAAGAAAATGAAACATAAATATAACAAATGGGATGAATGCATTAATCTTCCGGAAATCAAATCACTTTTGAAATTGCATCATCCAAACATTGTGAAATTGTATGAAATTATTAAATAAAATGATGAATTGCATTTTGTATTTGAATTTATGGAACGCAATGTCTATCATCTAATGAAAGATAGATAAAAGCCATTTAATGAGATTCATATTCGAAACATCATATATTAGACTTTACAGGGATTGGCATACATGTAAATATCTATTAAAATCATAGGCATAAAATAGGTTACTTCCATAGAGATTTAAAACCAGAAAATTTGTTAGAATCGAATGGTACCATAAAAATAGCAGATTTTGGATTAGCAAGAGACATTAGATCTTCTCCTCCATTCACAGATTATGTTTCTACAAGATGGTATAGAGCTCCTGAAGTAATTTTGAGATCTAATGAATACAACTCTCCTATTGATATTTTTGCAATAGGTTGCATAATGGCTGAGTTATATAGATTATGGCCTCTCTTTCCAGGTACTTGTGATACTGATTAATTATAAAAGATTTGTGAAATTATGGGAACACCTTCAGAATAGGATTGGCCAGATGGTATAAAGTTTATTATCTAAAATAAATTAGGTTATAAATTAGCTGCTAAAATACAACATAGATTTCCAAAGAACATTTAACCAAAACCTTTGTCATAGGTCATTACTTAAGCAAGTGATGATGCCCTTGATTTAATCTCTTAAATGCTTCGTTATAATCCTCTGAAAAGACCTAATGCAAGTTAAGCCTTAGCTCATCGTTACTTTATTGTTGCACTTCCTATTCTTCCTTCTTTAGATAATATTGAACAATAACAAGATTAGGATTATACTAATTTTTAATAGGATGAGTAATAATAAGATTAACGATTTGGACCTCAGAATTAATAAAATATCTCTTTGTTTTATATGAAAAATGCTAGATATAAACCTGGGTATACTTGTATATTAGAGAATGCTGAAGATAATTGATTAATGATAAATATACATATATATATATATGTGAAAATTGCACTATTCAAAAAACAAAAAACTTCTTAAAAATATTATCATAAAAATTATTAATTATATTTAAAGAAGACTTTTCTGATTATATTATTACTCTTAATATTAAGCACTTTGATTTGAATTTAAACTAAATTTTTTAAAATTTGTTAAAACTCAATATAAAAATAATGAAAGTTTGAAAATATTTGAATATTTATTTTAAAATTAATTAAACATTCATATTATTTGAATTACGATCGTTAAATTGAATATTTTTAAATAATTTTTACCTCCCATTTATATAAGAATCCTCCATAAATGATCTACCTGTTACATATATAAATTCTAACCTGATTGATTTAGTAGATAATTAATTAGACTTGTCTAAATCAATTTTTATAGGGAATGAATGACAATGGTGAATTCATCAAAACTCTATTGACAGTTATAATCAAATGAATAATAAATTATCTATTATTATATATACAATTTAGATTATAGTCTAACTCTAATTTTACAAGTAAAAGTAAGTAGTTGATTTTGTAATGTAAAGAAAAATACAAAAATCATACATAAATGTGAAACAAAGAATGGTGGTCATAGTAATTACTCAAAATTTCCAATAAGGAACCACAAATTCCTTTGAGCTAAATACCACAACAGGATAGTAGATCTGATATAATATTCCCAT
This sequence comes from Paramecium biaurelia, assembly GCA_000733385.1. Lineage (NCBI taxonomy): Eukaryota > Ciliophora > Oligohymenophorea > Peniculida > Parameciidae > Paramecium > Paramecium biaurelia. The sequence goes on from JPFL01000254.1 coordinate 55,985, forward strand.
TATAGCAATACTTAGATAGCCTTTTCCTTGATCAATCTAAGGAATAGTGTATTTGATAATAACAATGGTTATATAAAATAAACATATATAAATTTTTATTTGATATCATAAACTCATTTCAATATTTTTCTCAAAACATATTATAGGATTCCTCCATGTTTATAATATTCAATTTCTACATCTGTATCTAATCTCAATAGAGCGTTAAAATTGAAAGCAGTACCATCTGATTTCGTGACAACAACTTCAACAGTTTGATTAACCTAAATTAGAATAATAAAATACTTTAATGGTATCTTTATTAACATTTAAAGTGAATAGTTCATGTCCTGTCAAACCCAAAGATTCAGTAGTTTATCCATTAATGAATTCAAGAGGTAAAATTCCCATTCCTGCAAGATTGCTTCTATGGATTCTTTCATAAGAAATTGCAATGACAGCCTTGACTCCTTAAAGAAAAGGTCCTTTGGCTGCCCAATCTCTAGATGAACCAGATCCATATTCTGCACCACCAATAACAATAGTTTATTGATTTGAATGTAGATACTTTTCAGCTGCATCATATATGGCCATGACATCGTTTGTAGGTACATAAATAGTATTTGGACATTCCTTTCCTTACAACATTTTGTTCTTGATTCTAACATTTGCAAATGTACCTCTGACCATAATTTCATCGTTTCCTCTTCTAGCACCATATGTATTAAAGTCTTTTTGATCAACTCCTCTTTCTTTAAGATATCTACCAGCAGGACTATTTGCAGAAATATTACCAGCTGGACTAATATGATCAGTGGTAATAGAATCACCAAAAACTGCTAAACAATAAGCATTTGAGACTGGATTAATAATTGGTAATTCTAAACTTAATCCTTAGAAATAAGGAGGATGATGAATATAAGTAGATTTTTCATCCCATTAATAGAGTTAATCTTTTGGTACTTATAATTCATTCCAATTTTTAGTTCCTTATTTTATTTATTAGTAGGTTTGAATGAACATCTATGGTTAAACAACTTAATCTTCCAATTATTTAATTTCATCTCTTGTTGGCCAAATGTCTTTCAAAAACACGTTTTAACCATTTGCAATTCCGATAGGTTCATTCTCAAAATCAATATCGACTCTTCCTGCCAAAGCAAATGCTACAACCAAAGGAGGAGAAGCTAAATAGTTAGCTCTAGTAATAGGATGCACTCTTCCTTCAAAATTTCTGTTTCCTGATAATACTGCTGCTACAACCAAATCATTATTTGAAACAGTTTCACTAACTGCTTGATCAATAGGTCCACTATTACCAATACATGTCATACAACCATAACCAGTATTATGGAAACCTAATTAATCCAAAAACACATCCAATCCTGCAGCCTTATAATATTATGTAACACATTAAGATCCAGGACTTAATGATGTCTTTATGTATGGTCTTATTGCTAATCCAGCTTAAACAGCCTTCTTAGCGACTAAACCAGCAGCCAACATGACTCCTGGATTTGATGTATTTGTACAAGATGTAATTGCTGCTATAACAACAGATCCATGATTCAAATGATATTTCTATCCTTAATATTAAAACTCAACATCTTAAGCAGCTTTAACATTGAACCCCTTAAAAGAAACAGGAGCTGTTAATCCTTAAGAAAACTCTTATTTCAATGAATTTAAAGTAACTCTATCTTATGGTCTCTTTGGTCCAGCCACACAAGGTTGAATAGTTGATAAATCTAATTCTAATGTGTCACTAAAAGTTGTTTAACTCTCCTCATAAAATAAATGGGCAGCTTTCAAATATTAAGTTATTAAGTTGCATTTCTCATCACTTCTTCCTGTTTATTTTAAATAATCGATTGTTTTGTTATCCACTGGAAAGAAACCCATGGTTGCTCCATATTCAGGTGCCATATTTGAGACAGTTGCTCTGTCAGCCAAAGACAAAGTTGATACTCCTGGACCATAAAACTCAACGAATTTTCCCACAACTTTTTTTATTAATATTTTATATACCTTTTTTCTTTCTTAACATCTCTGTACAAGTCAAGACTAAATCTGTTGCTGATATATGTGCACTCAATTTTCCTGTCAGTTTAAAACCTACTACTTATGGAAGTACCATGCTAGTACATTCACCTAACATGTTTGCTTCTGCTTCTATTCCTCCTACTCCCCAACCTAAAACTCCCAAACCATTAATCATTGTTGTATGAGAGTCTGTTCCTACTACTGAGTCTGGATATAATAAATTATCCTTCTCGAACACTACTCTTGCTAAGTATTCTAAATTCACCTAATGTACAATTCCACTTCCTGGTGGTACTATTTCAAAATTCTTGAAAGCTGAACTTCCCCATTTTAAGAATCTAAATCTTTCTAGATTTCTTTCAAATTCTGTTTATTCATTCTACTCTCTAGCATTTTAATTTCCATGAAAATCCACTTGTACAGAATGGTCAATAACTAAATCTACTGGGCATAGAGGATTAATTAATTGTGGATCTTTACCCATTGCTTGAGCCTATGATCTCATAGCTGCCAAGTCAACAACCAAAGGAACACCTAAGATATATATATATATTCTCCATACCTGTAAAATCTTATAATATCACTCTTGCAGGTTTGAAAGCAACTTCTGTGTCTTTTTTAGATGTTTCTTCCCAATTTAATATTCTTTCAACATCTTCCTTTTTGACATTGAATCCATCACAATTTCTGACTGCTTACTCTAATAATATTCTTATTGAGTATGGTAATCTTGTTACTTTCTCACCAAATAATTCAACTAAATTGTAGTATTTGAATGTTGATCCTTCTATATTGAGCTCAGAAGTAGGATATGGATTATTTTCCATTAATATTATTTAAGGTTATCAATTAAAATTTCTATATTTATATAAAGATCCTTCATTTCTTATTATTAATTTATAATGTTATTATAAGGTATCAACGCAATTGTTTTTTCCAATAAACATTCCATACTCTATAATTCATATATATTATTAAATTAGTTTAATTTATATCAATATGTCAATCATTATTCTAGGATGAGATTTTTTTTCAAACTTTAATCAGCAATTATCCAAATGTAATATTTTTTTTGTGTTTCTTCCCTTTCACATTAATGATGTTTCTTGAAAGAGTCTTTTTGGCATTGCTATTTTTTGTGGACTAAGTAGATGGAGATTAATTAGAAATAGGCATCAGTTTGGTAAATGAAAATCGACAAACTGGTTTGATATCTAAGGGGAGTAACTTATGAGTAGGTCGTTTTCTTTTTTCATCTAAGAGTTTAATAGATGGCAATGGTGAATATCCAAGATTACAATTACTTAGGGGAGACAAATTAGCAGTGATAGCTCTTTGACTATACTCTATAAAAAAGATAATTTAAATTTAATTACCAGTAGTCAATATTTCCTTGATTCTACTTTCTCCTAATTATTATTTGTCTATTAGGCTTTGGAGACTACGTCTATTGAATTTTAAAATATTTTTATAAGCTTATTTTTAATTATTATTTGATATCTGTTTTAAATTACCAAGATTATCATCATTACTCAAATCCTCTTCTTCTTCCTCTTCTTAATGTAAAGTGGGAAGTTTATTTTATTGATCTTTTCCTTGATCATCAACATTCTTTTCGTCATCTTCAAATTTATATAATCTTATGTTAACTTCAAAATCATCATGAGAACCTTATTATTTAATGACTTTTGCTCTTCCATCTTCTATCATCTCTAACTTCATAATAGTTTAACAATCAAAAGGAGCTGTAATTGGTAAGTAGAAAGTTTTCAATCTTTATGAAAAGGTTTATAATTTAGTAGTCCTTTTATCTAAGTAAAGTTTTCGTGGTGAGAGTGAATTGTACCTGTGCAATTATATAGAATGCCTTGAATTTTCTTTGGAGGGACTTTAACTAGTATCATTAGAACAAAGATTAAGAGGTATAGGCATACTTGGCTAATGATTGTAAAATACTGTATTATGATGTCTATTAGTTCTTTTTTTTGGTTGTTACTCTTATTTTTACATGATTTCACTGATGGTCTTTTTTTATATCAAATGTCTTTTATTTCTCATTTTGATTTGTTTTCGCTATTACATTTTTATATTTTGATCTTTAAGTTTTGAGATGATATGTTAATAAGGTTGAAAAGTGGGTAAGATAGTAGAGACATAGAGCATTTTTTTGTTAGCATATCCACATTCTTGAGATTCACATGATCTAGTCTTATTTAAAGTAAGTGGAGTATTGAATAAGAATGAATTAATTGAGTTCTTGAAAGAGCATGCTTGGAATCGATTACGCATATTAATAATTAATAAATTAAAATAGATAACTATTGGAATTTATATTTATATTTGTTATATATATAAAGTTACTCTAATTATGAATAATTTTTGGGTGATGATTAAATTTTAAAAATATTTATTTAAAATATGAGTTTAGCATTTGATGACTATGGCAGACCATACTTAATTTTAAGAGATCAAGGTCAAAAGAAAAGAATGAAGGGTTTGGAGGCATATAAAAGCAATATTTTGGCTGCCAAAGCTGTTGCAAATACACTTTCATCTTCTCTTGGACCAAAAGGAATGGATAAGATGTTAGTCTCTCCAGATGGTGATGTATCAGTAACAAATGATGGTGCAACAATAGTTGAAAAGATGGTATGGAAATATCATAATATAAATTATAGGAAATATAGCATCCAACCGCAAAATTATTAGTGGAATTGTCATAATCATAAGATGCTGAAATAGGAGATGGTACAACAGGAGTAGTAGTGTTGGCTGGAAAATTATTAGAGTAGGCTCTTACTTTGTTAGATAAAGGAATTCATCCATTGAAAATTAGTGATGGATTTGATAGAGCATGTGATGTTGCTATAAGTATAAATTATATATACTAATTGTCTAGAACATTTGGAAACCATATCTGAGTAAATAGATATCTAAGCCAATGAGCATGAGGCTTTAATTTAAGCAGCATGTACAGCTCTTGGATCAAAGGTTGTATCTAAAAGAAAGAGAGAACTTGGTAAGATTGCTGTCACTGCTGTTTTGGATGTGGCTGATTTAACTAGAAGAGATGTGAATTTGGATTTGATTAAAATTCAAACTAAAACTGGAGGAAGTGTAGAAGATACTAGATTGATTTCAGGAATTCTTATTGACAAAGATATGAGTCATCCATAAATGCCTAAGGAAGTAAATGATGCCAAAATTTGTTTATTAACATGTCCATTTGAACCACCAAAACCAAAAACTAAACACAATATTAATATTTCTAGTGCAGATGATTATAACAAGTTATATTAATAGGAATAATAATACTTTGTTGATATGGTTAAACTAGTCAAAGCTAGTGGTGCCAATATTGCATTATGTTAATGGGGTTTTGATGATGAAGCTAATCACTTATTATTATAAAATGATCTTCCTGCTGTCAGATGGGTTTCAGGAACAGATGTCGAACTTATTGCTATGGCTACTGGAGCTAGAATCATTCCTAGATTTTAAGAAATTACACCTGAAAAATTAGGAAAAGCTGGATCTGTCAAAGAAGTACAATTTGGAACTTCTAATGAAAGAATGTTAGTTATCGAAAATTGTCAATGCACTAAGGCTGTTACTATTCTAATCAGAGGAGGAAGTTAAATGATTGTTGATGAAGCAAAAAGGTCAATTCATGATGCAATCTGTGTTATTAGAAACTTAATCAAAGACAATAGAATTGTCTATGGAGGAGGTTCTGCTGAATTAGCTTGTGCTATCTAAGTTCTTTAATATGCTGATGAGGTAATTGATAAATAAAATTTAGGTTTCATCTGTTGAATAATATGCCATCAGATCATTCGCAGATGCCTTAGAAGGTATTCCAAGTTGTTTAGCTGATAATTGTGGTCTTAATCCTATTACATCTGTTGCTCAAGCCAAGGCAAGATAATTACAAGAAAGTAATCCCAGAATTGGAATTGATTGTATGGAATTGGTAATTACTATTTATTATATATATAAGGGTACAACTGATATGAAAGAATAAAAAATTTATGAAACTTTGAGCTCAAAGAAACAATAAATCTAATTAGCCACTTAAGTTGTCAAGATGATATTGAAAATAGATGATGTTATTGCACCAGATGATTATTGAGTATTAAATTATATTAAGTTCAAAAATTATTTTTAATATTTGTTCTTATTTATCTTATATTTTCAAAGGTTTTTAAATATTATGGCAACACTAATATCTTTGACTTCAACTTTGGTAGATGAGGGATCAATTGGATTGTTCATATAATAGACTATATTTTATTTGTCTGCATCATCAAATCCAATTAAAACACCATAGTTTTTTCCATAATTTATATTCAATACAATAAAATGATTAGAATTGAAATATTCTATAATTAACTTCAATAATACCTTGTGCTGTCTTTATATCTGAGACTGTTTTCACAAAATGTAAGCCTACCTATTCCAAAATGGAAAAATTAATTTCATCACCTAATTTATACCCATTATTATTCATCAAGTATTTATTTAGTACCGATGGATTTACTGGTCTACTATTTATTGTTTTGCTGCTTGTTTATAATACCATAGAAAGGGAACTAAGTAAACTTCCATTTGAACAAATTGTCTTGGAAGAAATATTATTTATTAATTCCTTTCCCCATTTGGAATCACAATTCTAATATGCTGTTATACTTCTTAATTTATATCCCCATCCACAAGTTGAAAGTAAAATTAATATCAATACTGTATGTTTAAATGACCCCATCTTAATAACTTTTAATTTAAAAAAATAATATATTGAATTGCTTAAATAAAAATCCTTAAAAATGTCAGTATTTTTCACTTGCACAAATCATTCCAACATGATATTCAAATTGATCATATAATAATAAAATAGTTCTTTGAGTGATCAACTTAAGTCTTCTCTCTTAAATCAATTCCTTAATCATAATCACTAATAATATACAAGTAAGACAGATGATAAGCAGAATATTCAAACACCTCTAGCATATGAATAAAGCCTACATTAAATTTTAATAATTATATTTGAATTATTTATTTATCCTTATGAAATTGTTACATTCTGTTTTTGAAAAACTTTGCTCATAATTATAAGTATATGAAAGCGATAGAAATCTCATTATTAATTTTGTATTTCAACACTTCTATATTTTTAATATTGACTTAATCTTGCATAAAATCACATTAGTATTTGATAGTTAAAAGTTAGTAAAGTGAAGTACACTTCTTCTGTATGTATTACAATCAAATTACATGTTTGTCATTATAAAATAACTAAGATATAGTTTATTTTATAAAAATAAACAAATCTATACTTAAATTAATAGTCTCATTTATGAGATATATTTATACAAAAAGAACTACTACTACTACATACTTTTACTTATTGTTTCTTTATAAAAATATTAATAACATAATCATATGAAAACTTTTCATTTATTTTATTTTTTGAACTCCAAATTTATATTATGAATTTATTTTTAAAACCCTTTTAGTTCTATGGCTATACAATTATTTATTGAAGTTTCATCAAATAAATATGAATTGTGACAAAATGAACTTAAAAATTATTTATGTATTATTTTAATTTAATATTAACAAAAAGAGAATTAAAGTTAAAATCAGTCTAAATATTCACACATAACTTCTTGTAATGCCTGCTTAATTTTAGATTTTATGAAACCAACATCAACATTTCTAATATTTGATGACTTTGATCTAACTTTTTCTACAGTTTAATTTTAAGGAATTTATTAAGTTTATCTTAGTTAGGATTTGCTTAATTATTATTATTATGATTTTAACTTTTCTTTTTGACATAACACAATTTATTAGATTTTTTCTAGTTAATTACCTAAAAGCCCAACTTTTCTTGTTGTATTAATGAATTATTTTCTTTCTGTCTTTAATTGTTACTCTAATTAAAATACTTAATTTCTATTATTTAGACGATGCGAGATTTATTGCATCAATTCATTGTTTTATTACATTAAGAATCTGATATCATTTATGTCTGTCTTAGTTTTAGTGTATTTTTAATCAGATTACTATTTTTACTTCATATACAAATAAAATAAATAATTATATATATTTTTATATGAATGTTATTTCATTATTATTGATGCTATTATAATTAAGTTTAAGCTTCTTATTGCAATTCATCATGATCATTATAGCTAGATTCCTATTAGACACCACCTTATTATTCTTAATCATCTTCTCTAATATTAACACTATTATTTTATGGATTGGAACGCATAGTCTATCCCATAACTTATTATTGTTATTAATTTTGAACTATTTTATCAGTTTTCTTTTTATTATTTTATTTGTATGTTGCTTCAACTTCTACTAGTTTTCTTTTATTTTGATTTCTACTTTGTAATTCTTTTTATTATCTCTTATTATTATCTTTCGCTCTTTATTAATTAATTTATTCTTAAGCATTTCCTAAGACATTCTTTAAATTTCCTATCTAAAATTGTCTAATTCATTATTACTAATTAATGATCTGGTGGTAAGTGTAGTTCACCAAATCTGACAGCTTTTGAATATGTTTAAATAGCTTCATCAAATCTCTTTAAATATTCAAATTCTACTCCTAAGTTATGATAAGCTATTGCTAAGACAGCTACTCTATCCTTCATCTTTTATTCTCCTGATTTTTAATCTTAATTCTAGCTTTGTTCCATTTTCTAATCTGGTGGTTTCATTAAAAATTCATCTTATAGTAATACTACTGATATCAAAGCATGTTCCAATGCTTCAGCGTGCTATTATATAACATTCCTTACTCTATTTAATTAAGATAACACAGCACACATATTTAAATGGGTATCAGCCAAAGATGGTGCTGTTTCCTATCTAATTTCTATTTCTAATGCTTATTGTAAATATTATAAAGCACTTCTTAATTTTCCATTTCTTCTGTAGAAACAAGCTAAATTATTGTAAGTAATGGCTCTAATAAAAAAAGAATAAATATTATGAGATCAATACTTATATCTAGTACTAGATTGTGCTAACATGTCTGCTTTCTTTAAGAATTCTAATGATGCATCAAATTTTTCTTTTTATAAGAAAATCATAGCTATTAAGTTACATAATTCACACAATTTGTCACTAGTTTTGAAATATTCTTCAGAATCCTCACCATATGCTGACTTTTTTATCATGAGCATTTCCTCAAAAACATTTAATGCTTCTAAATATTTATTTTATTGTTAGAATTATTGTGCTTGTTAATCTAATTACAAAAGTCGTTCTCTAATACTATCCATATTATAATAAAAATTATAAATAAATAATTCAATCAAAATTCTTTACAAAAAACTATCATTTTTATATATATGAATATTGTAGCAATGCATTGTTGTTCTTTCTCTAATTTAAACTATATTATAATTAAAAATTATATATACAGCTCCATCTATTATTTAATATAATGCATTAACTGATAAAATAGCTAAAACTATAGAAACAATTGCAATCATCCAACAAGCAATTTTTAAAATTTCATTTTACATAAAGAACATATAAATTAAACTTAAAAGCAATGGAAAAATACAAATAAATGGTAATGAATCTAAATTCAAATAAAGTTGTACATAATGTTGATTTCTTTTATTTCAAAGTGGCAAAATAAAATAATGCTCCAGCATTTGATCCTTAAAAAATATTGATCAAGGCAAGAATTATAAATCCCACATTTTAATTATCAGAATAGTACGTGGAAGAATATAATCCAGCCAAAATAAATGATAAGAAAATCCCAAAAAATACATATGCACTCTAAGCATAAGGAGTTTTTCGAGCATTCTTCCTTGAAATAGTAACTGAAAATAAAATGAATATCTCTAAAACCACACTAATATAAAATAATAAAGAAAATTTCTATTCCTCTTTATCATATAGTAATTCTACAATAAATGTCTTAAACATGCAAAATACACAAAGTAATAATGGTCCCAATAAATGAAACTAAATCAAACATAAAGTTCTCAAAATAAATTGCCTTTATTCTTAAAAGGTTCTATTATTTATGAGATATGAATTTTCACTCTATTTCTTTAACATTCCTAAATCATTATATTATATACTTTCATGCTATTGATTTTATGATAAAATCAAAGCAGCACTTAATTAAGAATTTTTGACATTCTCAACTAAATGATCTTCACATAAAGTTGATTAATTTGTTTCAATATTTACATCAGAGTTTGAGAAATTTAGAATTTGGTCATCTTTGTCAACTTTCATTTTTTGTAAATGATTAATGTCGATATCTTAATTATTCAATTACGTAATATTTTATATTTGTTTTTATAATATAACAAAATTTATAACTATTAATCATTTTAATTCTTATGTTAATGCTAACTATTTAAGAAATCTTTCAAATGATTCATCTCCTAATACAATCTATTGTGGAATCAAATAAACTATTCTTCTCAACAATGCATATTCCTTTGTTAATAGTTTTTTTATTATAAATAATATGATGCATAAGAAAATTGCCAAATATAAAACGAATATTATTGTAATTATGAGTGTGAACTAATTTTATGCAGTTGTTATTTATTTTAATCCTATTTGAAATTCATCAGATATCCTAAAAAAGGATCTCAATACTATTTAAGATCCTTCTAATTCATAAAGATTTACATCAACTCTTTTTGTAAAATTATTAACATCTTATTGAATTTTTATTTGATTTGACATAAAATTAAGAACAGATATTGAACCTGATTTCAATAAACCATCAAACGATTTTTCACAATACAAAGACATAAAATTTAAATAAATCTATTAATAATTATTAATTAGTATACTTAATCAATAAATTCGCATAGATCGTGAGTTTATTAGTACTTAAAATAAGCGATAAATTCATCTGATAATAAGTACTTGTTTTCTTAAAATGAACTTGTAAAATCAAGATATTGTTATATATTGGTTTAAGCCTTATCTATTAATTAATATGCTCTCTATAAATCAAAAGCAGTTAAATAAGTAAAATTTTTAAATCTAAAAAGATGTTCTCTATACATGTACATAGAACCACTTCTAAATTTTAAATTTTATATCATAAAATAGAAATCTGCTGTGTCATCATATTTATTAATGTATTCATTTGTTTTTATTTATGTCACAATTATGTAAACTTAAAAAATGCAAGCAATAATAGTCCAAACTATTAAGAAATATCTTCTTGGAATATAGATCTATTAGCTGTTTTCTAAATTTTTCTTAGTATTTGATATTTTATTTAAAGCAACAAAATTTTGCATCAATGATTCTTAATGTTAAAGATCAAATTTATATGAGTAAACACATTCCTAATTTGTTATTATTACTTTTAATAATTGATTGAGCTTTTCAATTTCAAATTATACTTTTTATTTATCTAAAAAATTTAATAATTACAAAAATCTATCATATAATTTATAGTATTAATGTAACTAAAATACAATAGTAAAGGCTATTATTAAAATTAAAATTGAAAAACAAATACTAATTGAACTCCATTTTTCACCAACTTCTTGACTTCTTGCCTTAGAAAATTATAAAATATCATTTGTTATGTTTTCAAGTTTATCTTGTATGTTATAGTAATTAGAAAATAAAAATACTTAAAATGGTTACCCAGAAGCACTCAATTTATTTTACAACACTCTCATTTATGCATATTGATATTGTAAAATGATGAACAAGCATTCTCTAAAAGTCTTTATTTCTAAAGCATAATTTTGTGTATCATTATTTTTCATAAAAAGTAATTCCATACTTTCTCCATCAAGAAAACCTCTTAAATATTCATTACCTAGTTGTTTATAGAAACTATCTCTCAATTCATAATATCCAAGTCCTAAATTTTTTTCATACAGTGCAGTTAAATTTGGCACTATTGAATTTGGTATATAACCTTCTCTTCCCATTTACTAATATGCAGAGATAGTATTTCGCATTGAAAAAAATAAATCATGTGGTCCTTAAATACTAGCATGCAAGGCAATAATCTCAATATCTGAAATAAATTATAGAATATCATTGTTAAGAATAGATATAACTAATGATAAAGAAATAGTTTATATCAAGATAAAAATCACGATTGTACTAATTGCTAATTTTAATATTGAAGGTGTTTTTTCTTTTGTTAATCTACTTAATAATTCGAATTTCTTAATTACTTCACTATTACCTACACCAAATTCAGTACTTTTCAATGAATCTCGAAAAAGGTTACCTATTATCTAATCTCCTTTAATATTTTATTAATTTTGATTATTTCTTCGATTCAACTTATTTTATTTTTAACTTGTATTTACAGTGTAATAATCTTATTATGAAGTTTATTAAAGAAATTTATCTCTTTAATTATCAATTAATTAACTTGTACTTTTATTTGGAGAGAGGACAAATAAAAATTAATCTACTTTCTAATCTACATCTTCTTATTAAATTTCTTGAACTGCAAACAAATCAATATTTTTATTTTTAATTTAAATTTTTTCAGAATATCCTTCTCTACTTTAAATTGAGATCTAATTGATTGTTCCTGGTTATGCTTCTTCTAAAGACATATCTAGGTGACTTATTTAAAAATTTTATGACAGCTCTGATTTTTTCTTATCTTCACTTTTATCCTAAGTCTTACTGCTATTTACACATTCAGTTCTTTAGTATGCTGAATCTATATGTATTATGTAATAATAAAATCCATAAAGGTGATAGGTTGAAATTGTTATATTAGCTAGATAGTATTTTGTATAATTTTGCTTACCCCATAGTTTATTTAATAGTAGAGATTATTATTTTAAATTATTGCTGTTTTCAATAGAAAATTCATTCATCAATATTTCTAAATCTATAAAATAAGAATCAACATTATTAAATTTCATTGTTGTTTATTAATCTTCATTTTAAGTGAAATCATTAAAACCAGGAAAAATCTATTAAATCTTTAATTAATAAAATATAGAAAAGTCGCATAGGCTTTCAATAAATTATTAGTTGTACCCTAATAATGAGAAAAAAGCATTAGTAATACCCCCTACTACTTGATTTACATCAATCATAATGAAAGCCTATTGAATAACAATTTCTTACAACAATCCAACTAAGATAATTTTGTCTTACTTTTGTTAAACAATATTATCAAAACTAAACACAATAGATTTAGCGATATTATTTTTGGATTTTATAAATGTTTAATTAAATTATTTAAAATATTTTGATTATCCAATTTTAAAAAATCTAGAAATTAATAGAGGATGTTCTCTCTAAATAAATGGTAACAATAATTATTCAAAAGTTAATTCCTCATTAGAATTATTATCAATTAATTAGCATAAGTTTGAAGAAAACTTTATTAATTCAACATTCTAAAGATCATCATCTATTTATAAGATAATATAGCTCATATCATTTGAATTAAAATTAATATTTAGATTTTTATTAATTATTTATATTTATTCTTAAGATAGAGTTGATTAATTATGCATTTTATATGCATCTAAGTAATTTTTAAATATTTCAGCTTCATAAAAAATTTGCAGTGATTATACTCTTTTACTTTAAATGATTTCATATTAGGATTATAATGAGTTTTTCAATAATATCATTTTATTGGTTAATTCCATCAATGATTTCATAAGATCTGTAATTTTCTTCTCTTTTATTTATATCATTAAATTTTCATAATATTTAAGTTTCATTTTTAATATTTTTTTAATCTCAATGACATACTTATCTAACATCATTTCTTATTACATAAAAGTTTATATTTGTTCAGATAAATTATGCATTTCTGCTGTTAAAGAGGCATTTCCAAATAAATATCTCAAGTTTTCTTTGATTTCATTTTAAATGTAAAATATTTTTGACAATTATATTTAATCAAAGGAAACTTAATAGGGGATGGTTTGTTTGTAAGATTTGCTTTTATTACTTTATTTCATATCTTCAAGCTATTTTCCAGGATCTGTTTAGGTCTATGAAGAAGAATTTTTTCTTATTGTTCCTGAAAAAGAATGAGGATTTTATAGGCTCTAATTGACACTTATAACTGAACTTTTAGAACTCGATTTCCCATATACTAACTAATTAAAATGCTTTATTGATTAAATAGGCCATCCATTATGAGCTAGTAAAATTCCATACAAAATTGTATAATATTATATTTCATCTATATTTGCAATGCTTTAACTAAAAAGATATTTTCTAATCTGTTTTAATTTTTAATGAACAAAATCTTTATCAATTTCTTGAGTAAGTGTTGCAGCATCTCTTGGATCTAAGTACATTATTTATTGATTGCAAATGCATCTTATATTTTTACATCTTTTTTAATGATAATTATGAATATACAGTTTAAATATTACAGGTTGAAAATAATTATTTTACTTTTTTACCAAAAATTGAGTTATTGCAAAAAGATCAACTTTTGATTTAGAAAATGCTAAATGATCTAATTTTGTATTAATCAAATTATCAAACTTTAATAATATTTTTAATAATAAAGGAAACGAAAAGATTGTATAAATTAATACTTAAAAATCTTGTCTTTATACAAGGTATTAAATTAGTGCATAAAAGATATAGACAATAGTAAATGAATCTGAAAAGTATATAATGAACTTCTTATAATTTTCTATGATTGTTTGATTTTCTTATAAATTAATTGTATTCATAGAAGTACTTAATAAAACAAGTAAATGAATTATCCAATAGACAATCTTTGAATTATCAACTACTGAAAATAAAATAATAATAATCAAGTTTAAAAATTAAATAATGTATTCTTTAACTGTGATTCTTAATCTATCAAAACATATAGTCTTCCCATCTATTGATTATTCACTTATTAATAAATGATAAATTGCTTCTAATTACAATAATACAAAACATAAAATTCCAAATAATAAATGAATATAATTAAGGTTGTTTACTTTTAATTAGTGATATTAATAAGTTAAGAATAAACAAGTTAATGTTGTAAGTAAAATATGAAACTATCCATAATATAATTAAATATACACCCCAAGTATTTTATTTAAATATATATATCTGTTTTTATTTTTCTCATCCCATAATAAAATGCCACAGAACAGCTTTTCAATAATTAGAATACTTAGAATCATATATATGACAAACCTGTTGATAACTTCAAATGTTTATAAGAATATATCTATTCGAAATATTAAAAGTAAGACTTTATTAAACATATATAAATTTTTTGCTTCCTACCATTCATAATTAAGGTAAAATAAAAAGAATGTCAACTAAAATTTACACATAAAGAGAAGTAACAATTAAACTGTTGAGTTTAATGTTATGCTTTTTTAAGATTGCAATGTAATCTAAATCATTTTGCTAAATATTTCTGTCAGACCTTTATTTTATTTCTTGTTTGATTTTTCAAATTCTTTTTTCATTTTGATTATTGATAAATAATTATATTTAAAATTCTCAAGTTGATAATCAATTAAGAATAAAAGATAATATATTCATTAGTTATTAAATCTGAATTGGTATTAGAACATATTATAATTTGATTAGAAAGAATATTATACTTCATTAATTATTTAAGTTTCATCACTATTTCTATAGCTTCTTAGAGTAAAAGCTATAAGTCTCAAGAATATATATGATTTTATTTTCTAATTATTTAATTGGGAACATTATAAATATGTAATCTATAATTAGAAATCATAAATTAATTTCTTAATAATAACAATTTAAAAAATAAAAAATCTTGCATCAATGAATCTTAAAATATGATGAAACTCTATATGTTAGTTTAAAAGTTAAGTTTTTTATATTCAGATATTAAAATTAATACAATTATAAATTTTTTTGCTAATATTTTAATGCATTGTTTTATTAAAAATAAAGTTTTTTGAAATTATTTTAAATATATTAAAAAAACAATAATAAATATCATCGTTTTAATGGTATATTATTTCTTTTCTTTATAATGTTGGCATTAATGTTTTCATCATTATTTTTAATATAAGGGTTTGATTTTCTAACTAAAGGACTTGGATTTCGACTCTATTTTTAATCAACACTTTTTCGAACTGAGCAAGGACTCTAAGCTCTCATAGCTGAAACAGGTCTTTCTTTTGGCCTATGTGATTGAGGATCTTTCAAGATATGGACAGGTTGTTATTGTTTAACAGGGGCTAATGGTATTTTCTATTAGAATAGAAAAAGTTATTACAGGTCTTGGTATATGTTAATTAGAAATAACATTAGGTTATTTTTTTTAACATTAAGGAGTTTAACTTTTTGGTCTTTCAGTATATTTTTATTCATTTACAGAAACTGATCTAGTAGATTTTGGTTAATTTGGTAATTATTGGATAGGCTAATCTATTTCATACATAGGTTTAGGTAATTTTTGTTATAACTATTTTAAATTTTTAGGTAACAAAATAGTTTATAATAATTATGCTTTTGCTAATTTTTATTATTATGGAGATTATGGTTCGAATTCATCAATATATTTCTTAACAGTAGAGTCATTCAAGATTTGTTCACAATTTGGTCTTAATTATGGTGGTACTTTTAAAAGAGAAGCAATCATGAAGTTTAATTCTTAAGAATATTATTTAGGTATTTTTTCATAAATACCAGCAGATATTTTTCTAAACAAACCTTTAAGATCGGTAGCTCTGAATGGTGGTTTAAGGGTTGCCATTTCATAAATAACACATCCAAGAGACCATATATCTGAAGGATTTGAATAAGGTTAATCTCTCCATACTTCAGGACTAGCATAATCTTAAATAATTTAATAGATTACATGGAGTTCCTGTTTGTGTTTTTGCCATAGCTCCATGTGATACTTTACTTACATTCATGTCTCCTAATTTATAGGTGCCATTTGATGATTTAAAAACATTAGCACTTTTTAAATCTCTATGCAATATTCCAGCTTTATGGAGTACTTTCAATCCTCTTGTCATATGTATTAAAGCCCTCCAGATTTCTTTTTCTTCTATTAAGGTGTGTTTGCGAATTGAATTTTAGATTTATTTAGCAATGTCTCCTCCAGATGCATATTCCATTATGACACATAAGCAATTTGATTGTTCATCAAAAAAGGCTTCTTTGTATCCTATAATGTTCTAATCTTAGATTGATGCTAGAATTCTTATTTCATTTAATGCATTTTCCCTCTCTCTTAATTTTAGATTACCCATTCTTACTTTTTTCATGGCATATTCTTAATTATCACTATTTCGTTTAACCAAAATATATAAATATTATAAATACTTTATACACCTATCCAAATGAGCCTTCTCCTAATTTTTATAAAATAGTAAAATCTGTTAAAGTTGTTTATTTTTACATAATTTAAATAATAATATATATGAATTAAATTATATTGTTAAAAAAATAAAAAGTCTAATGCTTGATAATATTATAATGGCAATTGGATGGGCTGGATCATAGTAAATTATTGCCATATCACTATTGAGATATCTTATTTTGGTTAATAGCAAAGCACTTTATTTATCCTAATTTTTACTTCGATTAGCTTCTATATTACTATTTTTGATAGTATTCTTTAAGTAAATTGTTATATTATTCTAAGTAAAATTTGCCGTTTGAAGCATCCTTTACTGAATACTCCACACTAATTGGGAAGACCTTTCAGATTTTCATTTTCTTTGGTTTTCTTTTGTAGTCTAATGGAATTTGTTACAATAGCAATGGCAGTTCATTCTGTAAGATCTATTGCCTAATAACTAGTTAAAATATTATAGCATAGTTCACTTTGTAGCTCTATTTACTATTTTTAAATCTTTTTTTAGAAGTTGGATCAATAATGTGACACCAATAACTGCTTTAGTATCCTATTTATTAATGGGTTTGGGTTATTTATTAGAGGATTGGATACATTTTATTCATGGTGCTTCATTTGATAAAAGATAATTAGGAATTAATGAATTATTTGAATGGAAACCATTAGTCATGGTGATAGCAGCAGCAGCTAGTAGAACACTTGGAATATAAATATTCAAACATATTTAATTCTAATAATTATTTCAAAATAAAGGTTTGGTTGATAAAATATCATGGGCAAATTATATAAATGATGAACCTGAAAAAATTCAGAATAGTTTAGCTGCTGTAAATGCTCTATTTAGTAGATATTTGGAAGCATAATTAATTGTACATTGTGAATAAAATTCAATACCAATTAACTAGTTAAAAAGTGATGCTATCTTAGAACTATTAAATAGTTACTTCGATAATCATTTATCATATAGTTATTAATATATGGAATAGTTTCATATCTTTAATTTCAATAAAGAAGCATTAGATGATATAGATGCTTATGCAGAAAAAGATACTTTATTAAGAAAAATGATTAAGTAAAGGATATTTACTATTTAATTATAACATTAATAATATAAAGAGTTATTTGGTATAGATAAATATTAAAATCTTTCATTTGAAGTAATATATTAAGATTATGGTATTCATGAATACATTTGGGATGAAGAAACTCCATTTATTACATTAAGTATGCAATTTTTTCAAGGAATCTTTTGTTTAATGGCAGCATATTTTAATGAAGAATAAGTTTCTGATTATTTTACATAAGGATATGATATTGGATTAACTTTAAGTAAAATAGAATATTATGTATGGATTGCTGTATTTTTGGGAATTTTATAATTGGGAAAGATTGGGTAAAATTATTGTATTAAATTACTTAGGGCATATAAATTAATAATCTTATGGGAAGTGTAAACATACTTTTTTAGTGGTCTATTTCTAGAACTTGCTATTATTTATTTAACAATGATATGGATTGAAAGTATAACTTATATAAAAGTACTTGGTCTAATAATTTCATATATAGTAATGTCTGTAAGTTATAGATCAGCTGAAAAAGTTAGAGATTAAAGTAAATTTTTGTTATTTAAATAGAAAATAAACTATTTTATTTAAATTTTGTTATTTTTTTAGTCAAAACATAAAAATTTTCTAACAGAGAGGGCAGCCATATAATTTCCTTAATGACTTAATGTTGTGAACATTTGAGTTTAAATGAATTCTTAAAAGTATTATCACAGATGTTGTGTATTCATGGAATAGTAAGTTGTGATCAACTAAGACATATGAAATTTAGTCATTTTGGAGATAGTCCTCTTTTTAAATTTTAAATCCCTTTTGTCTTTCAATCTTAATTACGTTATGAAAACAATATTGAAAATGATACATTAATATAAGAAGAGGGTGAAATTGAATAGATGTAGAAGTCCTAATTTACTCGTTATGTTATTGAAAGCAAATATTAAGATAATAAATCAGAAATAAAATAGTCAAAAATTGTTGGTAATTCAAGAATTTAAGTAAAATCTGAAATTCAACCATAATATTCTAAAATTATGTCAGATAGAAAATTATCGGCATCAGCATCAAAATCTAAAAGACCATCCATATTAAATTGAAATTAAATATATATAAGCAAATGATATTTTAAGGAAAATAATTTTCAACATATAGATAAAATTATTAATTAAAAACTATCTATAAAAATCATAATTTATCTTATGCATATTATTCTATTAATTATGTAAACATTTATTTAACTCCTTCCCCTGTTTTTGCAGATGTTTCATAAAAAATCATACTATGAGTTTTTGCAAAATCTGATGCTCTTTATTTTGGTACTTTTCTTTCAGACTCTGAGCAATCGCATTTATTTCCAACTAATGCTAATGCCATTCCTTTTAATATTTATAATAAAAACCATCTTTCTATATTTTATCCTCTAATTCTGTAAGCCATCCTTAAACCGAATTAAATGTTTCTATTTAAGTAATATCATAAACAATAATTGCTGCATTTGCATCTCTATAATACAATGATAAAAGGGATTTAAATTTTTCTTCTCCAGCCGTATCCCATAAATGTATTTTTAATTATTATCCTAGATAATATTAAAACTCTAATATTACCTTTAACAATCATATCAATGCTATTATAAACTCCTCCTATAGTTATTTCATACTCAGATTGAAACTATATATAAAAGAATTCACTCTACCTTGTCAAAGCAAAATCGAGAGGCTATTGAACTTTTACCAACAGCTTTATCTCCTAACATAACAACTTTTACATCCTTCTTTTAACCTTACTAATTTGATTTGGTTTTAAGTGCTTGTTTTTAAGGGTTTTTATTTTAATTATCTCCACAACACATTAATTAGATTATAATATTAAATAATATTAAAATTATAACATTTATCTCAGAAAAATAATTTAGATAGTGAGTTTAAAAATGTAGAAAATTTAAATCATTAAACAACAACAGTTGCTTCTTCATTTATTTTTAGTAATTCATCTTCAACATTATTAAAGTATAATTAAATTTAATGCTTCATATTTCTAAGTTTTTTAAGTTTATCTTAATCTATATTATTATCCATCTATTTTATCATATTTTATTTAATAAGATCTATCAATTTAAGATCTTCTGTCACTTTTTATATAGAATTCTCACTGTTCTCTCTATTAATAACAGGTATTTATTATAGATCTTTAAAACTATTAGTTAATTTATCTTTTGCAGTTTATACTCTCTATAGAAATCTACATAATATTACTCAATATTACCTTTACATCTCTTCTATTTCAGTTTAAATATTATTAATTTCTTCTTCAACATGCTCTTGATAAAACTATTCAAAAGATTTTTTTTATTATTGTTAATTTTGATTGTGATTTATATCAACTTTTTCTTAATTTATCATATAATCTTTGAAACATTTTGATGATTATAAGCTCTGTTCTTATTCATATTCCTTTGAATAATTTTACAAATTATTAAAGAAATTCCCTCCTTATCTTCTATATCCGATATGATCATTTCCAAAATTAGAAGTATCATAACTGAGTTAATTTAATTATTGTGATTCTTATTAAGATTATGATAATTTAAACATATCTTCTATAGTACTTGTTCCAAAATGTTATTTAGAATCTCTGTTGATTAATAAAGTATAACCTGAATTTTAATTGATTTGCTGTTGCTGTTCTTTTTAATCTAACATTTTTTCATATTTATTAATAAACTCTCTTACATTTTCTTAATTTAATTCTTATTGTTAAGATTAAAATGTCATTTAATTACATTTAATTTGAACTTCTTCTGTCAAAGATTCACTAGTTGGATAGTTACCATGTTTAAGCTTATTGTCTATACCTTAAATCTACATTCTATAATAATTAGTTTATTTTTCTGATTACCCTGACAAAACCATTTCTAACTTAAATCTAAAACCTAATTTTTTACTTTAATTTGTTCAATCCAACTTAAATATTTCTTTAATTCTATTTTTGCTTCTTTATATCGTCTAAGTATATTTAATATTTCTTTATCACTTTTCATTAACGAATTTATTAAATTTAATAATGGATGCGGTATTGAATGGTGCAATTGCTGGAGCTACAACAGTTCTTATTACAAACCCATTTGATTTAGCAAAAACAAGATTGTAAGCCTAAGGAGAGCTTGTAGCTGAAGGTCATTATAAGAGAGCCTATTCTGGAGTGATAAATACTTTAATTAAGACATCATAATCTGAAGGGTTCTTAGCAGTATAAAAAGGACTATAAGCTGCTCTAGTATTTTAAATTATTATGAATGGATTACGATTTGGTACATATGAGATTGTAAAGGATATTGTAAATGAATAATTTCATTTATATAATTCTCATGGATATATAAAAGTTTTATCAAATATTGGAATTTCAGCAGGAGTTGGTTGTTATAGTGCGTAATTGATCTATTATATAAATTAAGTTTTGTGTCCAGTCCATTTAATATGATCAAAACTAGATTAATGCTTTAAACAAAGGATTTACCATGTGGAAATAGATATCATTATTCAGGTCTTATTGATGCCATTTCATAAATTTTTAAAATGGAAGGGTATATATTAAATATTATTATACAATAGATTAAAAGGGCTCTATGCTGGATCCTCAATTATGGCATTCAGAACAGGATTAGGATCTGCAATTTAATTACCTGTTTTTGATTTTACAAAAGAACATGGAAAATAATGGATTAAAAATTAAACTGAATTAAATATGCTTGCTAGTGCTAATGCAACTTTATGGTTATGTTTATTGACATGTCCTGTAGAAGTTACTTTGACTAGATATTTTAATTAATAATTTGATAAAGTAATGATTTAATATAAATCTAATTAGCATGGAAATCCTACAGTTTATTAAGGTTGTTTCCATGCTATTAAAATAATCTTTTAATCAGAAGGTTTTTTAGGATTGTACAAAGGACTAGGAGGTTTATTTTTTAGGTCTGGACCTTAATCGTTTATTTCATTATTGATTGTTAATCAATTAAATAGTCTAAGAAATCAAAAAAAATAATGAATATCTTATCTGTATAAAATTCGCTATAATTTGATTTGACAACAAACAATGTAATCATAAATCCTTAATGAATCTAAAATTTTCTGGTTCTTTTAATGCTCTCAACAAATTTTGTCTATACTTAAGATGCCATATAGTATTAGAAATTCTAGAGTTATAAACGTAAGCTACTGACTGATTCTTTAAAAAGTATTAACTTGAATAATTAAGGATAATATATACCTTATAATTCGAAAGACTTTATTAAATTCTGAAAACTTTCCTCCATCAATCCAAAGATCTCTTAGTTATTTAATATTAGTCATTTAATTTTTTTTATTTTTAAGCAAAACCAAAAAGTCATCATACTACTTAGTTGAAAAGAATTATTTAAGTAAATCTGGGTTATTTATGATATATGAGATGATTGCTTTCGAAAAATTCTTTGTAATGTTCTTTGTATCATTTATTTTCTTTTCTTTTTTCTTCCTTATTATTTTGTAGGATTCAGAACTATCAATTGAAAGGGGCTTTTTAGTTTGTTTTTTTAACTTATGTGGTTAAGGAAGTTCATTCCAACTACTTTCTTCCTATCTTATTACTTCACTTTAACAAGATTCTTCTAAATTCAGAAATTTGATTTCTTCCTTTTTGAAATGTAAATCTTATTTGATTGCTTTTGGTTTTAAAATGGTTGATTACTTACAGAATTAGTTAGATTGACATGTATTATTACAGATACTTGATAGATTTTGCTATTATTCTAAATTTTAGTGCAACTGCTTATTTTCCATTTAATTTATGTTCAAGAATGGACAGAATGAACCATTAGATGATTGGCTTATTAATGTGCCAAGTTAATTTAAGTATTATTGTTAAGCTGGGAATAATAAGAGTGGTCTTTCAAGCAATTTGCTATCAAGAGAATTTGATATAAGTAGTTCTAAATATTTGTTACCATCCTTCAATAATTTGATTCCTCCATCGTAAGATAATTTCGAGGCTACTCTTGAACTTTATTGGGATTGAATCATTTTTTAGATTGTTGGTATGTCACCTGTAATTAATTAGATTGCGTCTCCTTGATTGTCTGGAACTTTAGGTTCAACAACACATGATTAAACAGGATCAAACGAAACATCCGATTTTTAATTTTATGATTATCGAACCAGAGAATTGTAAGGAAGAAAAGATTTCCCATATTTTTTTATGCATTCTGCCATATTTAATTATTTTATGATATATTGATAGCAAATATATTAATTAAAAAGCTAACTACATACAAACTTGATTTCAGATACTATTCATCTTATATATCTAATTAAAAGTAATTTAAAGTGTTTTATAACAAATTATATAATGTTAAAATTTAACTAAAAATCTAGAAAATGTGTTAACAATTAAGAGATAATTAATATCAATTTATGAAACAAAATGATTTAATACAGCTTGTATAATTATAAAGACTCTCAACTAGTAATGATTATTCTGATATTTAAATCAAATTAATTGTGTTATGAGAATGAGAAGTTATATTATATTTGATCAAATTCAAAACACGTCTTAACCTGGTATATTAGTAGTATTCAAATTTTTGCAAATAATTTTGAAGAAGACTTCTAAAACTAAACATGTAATCTATCCATTTTTCTAATTGATAGACTCATATTAATTTGATGAATGTGTAATTGAATAATTTACTATTCTTAATGGCACTCTAAATGTTTAACAGTTTACGAGCTCTTATTTTTACATTCTATGAAGCTGAATTTTAAATATTAGTTCATAAATCGAGTTAATCTCCTTGATTGTAATAATGCCAAATGGATAAACTGTTATTAAAGATTTCGTCTGATAGAAAATACTTGATTGAGGCAAAAAAAAAGTTCATCAGAATCAGAGAAATAACAATGAATCATAAGTACTATATGATGATGTTCAAAGAAATTATAAAATTAGGTGTAATAATAAATTTCTCTTCTTAGTAACACTTAAATGATATAAATTAATAGGATGTCTATAGATTAGGATAGAAAGTTGCATCATTAGATGATCTTTATGAATATTGCGGGGACTATCTATGTAAAACATCAAATAAGCTTGATCCTTGTCAAAATATACTTATAAATTCGTACACTTACAATAAATTTTATACAATAATTCTTTAATCTAATAATTGTTTTACATTTTATTAACATTAAAACAAATATTTTTATCTTTGGTTGTTTTTTTTATAGGTTCTTCTCCAAATTTAAATGGTTATTATTAAGAATTTTGTTTAATCTTTATTGTAATATATTTAAGATTTAATAATAAGTCAGGTTGAATAATGATTTACAAGAAATAATTAATAAATTAACAAAGATTTATGTCAAATAAGTGTTATTGTTATTTGAAATTCAATTATTTAAGGAAAAAGCAGAAAATTAAATAAATTCCCAAAAGGCCAATCCATTTTATTGGAAAGGCTTTAATTATATTTTTTAATTAGGAAAATGCTTTACAAAATTTGGAATGTATTTTAATTCCATTGAGGCCAATTCACGAAACTATTAAGATTGAGCAAACATATTTCATACATATATAATAGATTCTAATGGTTTGAGTACAGTCAGAATTTGCTAGTATTATTGTTAGTTAAATTTTAAAATTCATTTAATAAATAAAAACACCAACCTACTTCAAAATAGTACCTACCCTACATAATCCCCTTTATTAATCATTTACAAAAATACTCTACTTTAGAAATTTAATATTTTTTGAATCCTTGCAAATAAATAAAAGATAATTATTTTAAATACCTATCTTACAATAAAAATAATAATTCTGATCATATAATAAAAGTAAATTATTATAGGAATCTTTAAATATGAAATAAATCAGAATTAAGTAAATATTGAAATATAATTAGATTTAAGATTACAATATAATCAAAACAATAATCAATCAAACTCATTCAATTAAAATAGTCTATTTTATTAATAACTAAGGATGCCTTAATTTATGTTAAAGCTTAACCATAAATCAAAATAAAACCCTCCTTGCTGCTCAGGGAAAAATAATGTAAGTAATAACTCTAAATATTACCTAAATATAGCCTTTAAATCTCATATCAAATCCATATATTTTTCAACTTAGGAAATATATGCAGGCTACTTCATGTAAGGTTGTGTATCCACTCTAAGAACTTAATCTTTATTGGTTCCTTCGATAAACAATCAACTTTTGGTAGCAATCTTCTTCATCATCATCTTCCTTTAATGGAGATTTATATGCATGTTAATCAAGAATCCATGAAAATTGCATATTATTTTACTTGCTTGATTTTAAATACATAATTATTCAAATAAATCATTAGATATCTTAGTGGAAGATGTTGTGGTAGTCAAACATGCAATTTGTTCTTCCCTCTTGTTTACATCAATAATAAGAATATTCTTATATCTAAAAATGGATAGAAAGTTGATTTAATAATATTGCATTCTCTTCATCCAATTAAATATTCAGTTCAATTCAATAGATTTTGGATATCATAAGTCAAGAAATTTTTAATAAGATATATAAAGAAATGACATTCAAAAAGAAAAGAAGTGAAAATATATATTATATATTGACAAATTACATTATCTTTTTGTATAAATCAAAATAATATATATAGTGAACTTTGTGTTGTTGTTGTACAATTTTTTTGAAGTAGGAGAAAAAAAAAACAATTTATTCAACTATTAACGTAAATTATATAATTGAAGAATTGAAGAATTAATCTATTCTTAAGAAATTAGATTCTAATTAGCCCAATTTAATGTGTTATTCAATTTGCAATTTTTTTTTTTAAATTTTAAATATGTATTTTCTAGAAATATTTTATTCCAGAAATGCTTCAAATAAATAATATTA
>JPFL01000255.1:0-82225 GCA_000733385.1 Paramecium biaurelia
ATAGTATTATGATTAATTGCGTTATTGTTGCATCTAATATTTGTATTATCTCAATGCTTATTCTCTTTCATCAATCACTGTAAAATCATTCAATATGCTTTTTTTATCAGAAAATTCTTCAAATATTTTCATCATAGCTTTTCCAGTTTCCCAACTCAAAAATACACCATCTCTTGATCTAGTCACTTCAACATTGTCACTATTCATAGTTATAATTAATTCTAACCTATTTCTTAAATGTTCAAAATGTTTATTTGGTACATCCTTAACGTATAACCATTACACGTTGAAATGTCCTTTCCATTTCTTTATCTCCCACCAATATTAGAAACTCTCTTCTTTATATCCAGATGTCAACTTTGCCACTCCAATAAATTATCCACTTCTAACTACACTGAAAAACAAATAAACTGGAATTCCTTCTTGTTGAGCTTCTAAATATTTTGTATTCAACTTCTCATTATTTTCTTTGCTTGATGTCCAAATTCCATATTTAATAGACTATTTTCTATTATTTATATTAATTACTTTATGAATATCATCATCATTGTTACTACGAAGTATGTATGTATATGCATTAGCAGCATCTGCTAAATTTCTATCGCTCTGATTTATTTACTTCAAAGCAGGTATCAATTTTGATGCCTATTCTAAATTTGTGTAATCTTAACATGAAATGTAAGGAACTTTTAAATCTCGTTTATTTCTAACATATGGTTCATATTGATTATTCATTAATTTTTAATCAAATTTAAATAATTATAATTACTAATATATTCATTTCCACACTATAATAACAATTCATCATGATTTGCAATATTTTTTAAATCACTTATTTTTTATTAAATTAATCAAATTCTTATCATCGAAATTATTTCTCTATTAATCTAATAAATCATTATTAATTGATGGTTCATAAATTAGATTTTATTTTATAAATAAATATAATTGAATGATAGATCAAAACAATTTGCACTTGTATTGTCAAAATTATAAATTATAAATATATTATTAATAAGTCTTAAATATTATTTTATATATTTTCTTAGTCCTTTTAGATTTTACTTTGTTAAAAAACTTTTAATTCTATTTTCGATTAGATATATTTAAAAAAAATTAGAATTCATTTGTTATTAATATTTGTAAAACATAAATAACATATTCAATCTAATTTAACATAATTTCCTTTAGAAGTTCTCCAATAATAGGTTAAAAATTCTGTTTATACTGTGTATTTTTAATGGATCTAAATATATAACAAAAAATACTAATTTCAATCCTTCACATTCATAAAAATTAGTTATAAGCTTCTAATAGTCTTTGGATGTTTCAAACTCTTAGCTGACAACTCTTAAATCATTCCAAATATTTGTTAACAATAGTATAAAGTGCCAAAAACCATTCCTTGTTGTATTGAGAGGAGTAAAAATTGATCTATCAGGATATGTTAATATATATATATTCTATTATGAAAATTATACTTACAATAGATTATCCGAGTTTTTGTAATTCAGAAATCATTTATGTTGGTGGTGCTAACACTCCTAATTGATTAGTCTAACAACCCTATAAATATATAAAAAGTGAAATACTTCAAAAAACAATAAGGTTGGTTTATTTTGAAATATCACTTCATTTAATTATACACCAGTTCCTGTTTATGTTATAGTAATAGAAAATAAATTCTTAATAACTTAATTTAAGGACAGAATTTAATATCTAATTTCATCACCACTTTCTACAAAAGTTGCAAAATTTGGTGATGATTAAGCTAAGAAATAAATCCAATCAATTGGACTAGAATGATTTGATAATATGAGTTGTCCACCTTTATTTATAATTGGAATCTAATTTTCAATATTATAAAATCCACAAGTAAACAACATCAATTTACCTATTAATGAATTTAGAGTGCTTATTTTCAAAGTATTCAAAATTTTTAGTAATATAATCAGAATAGCCAAAAGAGGAATTCTTATCAAAATCAATAAGGATCCTAAGATCTAATTACTATAATGATAAAATAAGTACAATATGAAGTAGCAGAATGAGGGGAGATAACTTTTAATTAACAAAGGCAGGTACAAATAAATTGATTCCTGTATGAGGATCAGCATATGCTCTAAATTTCTCCATTTGTTTAAATTAATTAATTAATTATTTTTACTTTTAACATAGTCTCTTTTTATATATTTTATAGGTATAAATGATTAAAGCATCTATTATATGTTAATTCATTTCTGTATTATAACTTTATTAAAATCTATTGCAACCTATTATTATTTTGGTTAATTTATATGAATAGTGTCTGTAAATATCAAAGAGAGTTATAATACTAATGATTTTATCTCAATTCTGCCAAAGAGAATCTATCACGAAATTCTAACCATTAATAATTTTAGTATCATTCACTTGTAATAATTTAGTATTATTCACTCATAATGATTTTACAGATCACAATTTTAATATCAATTTGTAAATAGAGATTTATTATTATAAAGATAGAATAATGATTAAACAAACAGATGTTAAATTAATTATAATAATAAATAGAGTTTAGTATATCATATATCATAATAATAATAACACTATAGAATAATTATTTGATACAAAATAGTTAAAGAATGATGGTTCTCTAAACATGAAATTTTAATTTTATTTAATTTTAATGAAATAGTTAGACTCTCGTTTATAGTCTGCAATTCATAGTAGACGAATTCTCACTTAGTTTACTTCAGCATTAGATATATGTAGAATCAATTTAAAATCCCGTTCTGAAATAAGATGTAAAACAGAAGGAACAATACAAAAAACAGAACATGGTACTTGTACTACTGAGGATGAATTTTTGCCAATCTTTGGGAGTGTTGACTTATGGTCTATTTTAGGTTAAAAGGATTTCTATTTTACATAATCTCCATAAGAAATAAAATTAATACAATAGGCAGAAAATGAAATAAACTTAACTTTTATGGATATTCAAACAATGATTGCAGAAATAGAAAGTGGTTACATTACAACAAAAGGATAATTATGTTTTAAGTAGAATTAGTTAGTAAAATAAACTAAATTACTGTATATTACTCCAAAATAAAGTTAATAATGTATATACATTTGTTTGATATAAGGAATGTAATCAAATATGGAGGTATAATAAAATTTTAAAAACTTTTTACTAAATATTTGGAGATGTGAAACTAAGAAATTGTGTGCTTGTTGCTATTTTGAATATATTCATATTTTAGTTTGGAATTATTTAAAATAATAAACTTGGATAATATCTGGATAAGATCTTGATTTATAACATATTCATTAATGTTAAAATTGTAGCAATATAAATACTTAATATAGAGGTAAAAAAGTAAGAAGAATTCTATTTAACAATAATGAAAATTATATGAAAGTAAAGAATCCTTCTTAAAAACAATCTTTCTATTAACCTAAGTTAGTGATTGAAGATAAAATTAATTTTGTTATGGACTTTATTAAACCAATAATATAAGAGAAAGATAGAATTAATGATATAGTTGTTATGAAAAAGTCTGTACTAAGACCAAAATCAAGTGGTGATAGAGTGAAGAGGAAAAATTAAATTTTGATAACAAAAATCTTCACTCCAAAAGGAAATTAAATTAGTATTAAAAATAATATTTATAAATGATTTCACTTCCTTCATTTATCAAACATCAATTTGGTATTCCTGAAAAACTCTTGAAACAAAGAACAAAGATGATTATAGATACAGATTCTGGTGGTGATGATATACATGCTTTGTTGACAGCATTTGAATTGGCAGCAAAAAAGAACATAGAAATTATTGGAATCACTTGCATTAAGTATTTATTAATATCTTATAAAATAGTGGAAACTCAAGTATAGATGATGGAGTCAAAAATATTTCGATAATCTAAAAGATAGCAGGAGTGACTATTCCAATTTATAAGGGATGTGATAGAAACTTAAAATAAAAAATTACTTTAAGTTCGAAATTTTTTGGAGAGGATGGATTAAGTGGTCATTAAGAAAAATATTTAAAAGAACTTAATATATCATAATATCCACTTTAACCTTAACATGCTGTTGATTTCTTAATAGAAAGTGCTCTAAAATATAAAGAAGAATTAATAATAATATGTCTAGGTGCTCTTACAAATATAGCATGTGCAATGATGAAGACTGTAGATTTTGAAGAAAATATTGGAATAATCATTAGTTTATGTGGTAACATTTTAGGATTGGGATTCATGAATGATGGAGTAGCTGAATATAATGTACATACAGATCCAGAAGCTGCTCATCTTGTCTTTAAGGTATTAGCTAAGAAATTAATTGTAATACCTTATGAAGGAGTTATCTCAGTATCTGAATTTACAGTAATCATAATATTTAAAATTAGATCACTAAAGTTTTCGAATAAAGTACAACAATCAAAGGTGAATTCATTAAAGAAATTTATGAAGGAATGAAAAATGCTAATAATAGATATGATATCCAAGATCCATTATGTATTCTTGTAGCCACCATGCCAGACATAATCACTGAATATGTTGAAAGACCTTGTAATGTAATTTTAGAAGGAGAAGGAAGAGGAATGGTTACAGTCAAATGGTTAGACAAAGATCCATAAGCAAGTATTATGCATAAATAATTAATAAATTAGGTTAAGTGACATTTATCTTAAAAGTTAATGAGAATCAATTAATCTAAGTTCTAAGCAATGTTGTAAATTGATTCCCACACACATTAAAAAATAATACAATTTATCCTAAATAATTTTTAATTTACCATTCTTCTCATTTAATTTTAAACATGAGCTCTTGATATTAAATTCTAAAATCTAATATTATTGTTCTTTATC
This sequence comes from Paramecium biaurelia, assembly GCA_000733385.1. NCBI lineage: Eukaryota > Ciliophora > Oligohymenophorea > Peniculida > Parameciidae > Paramecium > Paramecium biaurelia. Next base: position 4,859 of record JPFL01000255.1, read on the forward strand.
TTATTTATAGATTAGTTATCAAAAGATTTTGCCATATGAAATTCTAACTTTTTCAAATTGATATTATTTTAGTTTAAAATTAGACTTTATTTGACTAACTCTAGGAAATTTACTAAATTGATAAATATTATACGTTAAATTTTTTTTTTCTTTAATGCAATTTGTAAGTGATGCAAAGTTAAATTAAGAAACTGAGGCTAATTCAAAAATAACAACTTTAGAGAGTAATAACTATTTTTAACTTAGATAATATCAATAGAATCAATAATGAATAGGATGGATTAATGAAATAGATGAAATTATTTGAAGATGTTCATAAAATCGAAGAATTAATCCACCTATTATAAGGCAGAATAGAGGAATATGAAAATTGTGGTAAACTTAAATCTAAGAAACAAAATAATTCTTATTTATCACATTAAATTAAATAACTCGAATCAAGAATGATAGAGATGGACAATTAAATTTTGAATTCTAAAACATAACCTAGACGTCCTGAAATTCTTTAAATTGAAAATACATTTAAAAAAAATATGAACTCTGTTAAATAAGAAGTGCAATAAGAATACAAAAATATATATAAAGTATATCATATATAAAAAATTAGGAAATGAATGGATTAAGATGCGACTTAGATTATGTAATTAACAGTTAGGTGAAGTAAAAAATTACTAATAAAATTAAATCTTAGAATATTAATTTAGACAATAATAAGCTATTATTTATAAATTTATTAGAACTAGAAACTTTTATAGAAGAACTTGATTTATATGAGAATTAAAATACTTAAAGATTTCTTGAAGAATTGATAAATTGTGATTCAGAAAAGGCTAAATCTCTCAACTATTAATTGGCAGGAACCAAAAGAAAATATTTAAGTGAAATAAAAAAGATTGAGCATAAATTTAAAATATTAGCAGAATTGGTACAAACCTAATCCCCATAAGAAAAATATACTATTTAATTGAACTACTAAATGAATCAAATAGTTTAGAGATTGCATAAAAATATTGATATGTTACTATTAAAAATTAGTGAATAATTACGATGAAGTATAAATCACTCCTAAAATTTCTCTATTAATTATTACTAAGTGCTTATTATTTCTAGTAATTAATACATAGTCTCTTCGATAGGTAATTCTACAACCATTGGTTTATAATCATGATACTTTTTTTTCTTTTGCATTCTTATTATTGCAATTATCATAATAATGATTTTCTTTAGAATAGTTTTCTATTCACTATGAGATGGATCTGATTAGAGAATTTAATGATTTAGATTTCTAACTCTAAAAATGTATATAATAAATGATTCAACAATTTAAGTTAGAAATATATTAATTTATTAGATCTTGATAAACTTACTCATTCTAAGTATATCTTATTTAACATTGTTTTGATAAAAATTATTATAGCTATTTCTTTTACTACTTAAAATAGTATTATTTGCATTATTATTATTATTGTTATAAAAATTCTAATTATTATTATTTAATAATAAGGTGTCTTATGTAGAAATGTTAAATTAATGATGAAATTTGATATGTTGCTCTAACATTTGATTATATTTAATTATTAATGAATCAAATTATTTTATAAGTCTATTATATTTAGACTAATTATTGACATCTAGATTAATATCATGATATTCTTTTAGTAATATAATTAATTGATTAGTCTCATTATTAATTTAGGTAAGATGAATGCAATAATCATTTAAGAATCGTTTGATCATTTATTATATTTCATTTTTATTTGATAGATCTATATTTTGTTATACTTTACCTATAATTTCTTATTGCAATATATTTTATTATTAATTAGTAAATTAATTGTTTTATTAATATTGCAATAATAAATTTTATTTCTCAGAAACTAATATCAGATTATCCTTTTGTAAATCATTTACTTATTTTTATAAAGTAGTGATAGTGTTTTCTTAATCAATATTTTATTTCTTTCTAATTTTTGATCTTTCATGATACTTATTGGCTAATCCAATTAGTTTTTCTCTTTCATTTTTTAATTTAATTACTTCATCTAGACTTAATGAATAATCGGAATTTTTAGTTTTCATAGTTGCTTCATAATTAATAATTCTATCTTTCATTATGTCATATTCTTTGACTAATTCAGAATATTGTAATTTTAGTTAAGTATTTTATTATGTAAGTTAAGAACTGATTTAAATCAAGTACTTAATTCTTTTTTCTAAAGAAGCAACTTTAATTCTATATTCTTATTGTTAAAATTCTTATCTTTTTTATAGCATTTAGATTATCTGATTGAAATAGAGATCATGTTAATTATTTTCATTTGAGTAACAATTTTCAACTGAATCCATTTAAGTAAAGACAGTGTTACTCTTTTCTCTGTTTGAAGGAGACTTTTAAGGTTATGATTAATATTATTTCATTTAATATATAGATAAAATTTTGTATTCAATAGGTGAATCAATTATTTTTAAGAATAATATTTGAAATATATTATATTTTAGAGAATTTAAAAGTAAAAGGATTATGTAGTGTCTTATTGTTTATTTTGAGAAAGTGATTTATTTATGTTTAATAAATTTAGATTAAATAAAATAAATGATTGGCAGATAAATCTTTCGTGCATTTTCATCGACCACAACTCCATATGTGTGGGTTAATAAGCATACCAAGGTGATCTGTTAAGGTATCACTGGTAATTAGGTATTGTTTGATATTAAATAATAATAGGGTACCTTCTAAACAGAATAAGCATTAAGCTATTTCACAAAAATGGTTGGTGGAGTTTCACCAAAGAGTAAAAATAGAAAATTATAAGATAGAGGCCGGAAGTAATCATCTGGGATTACCTGTATTCAAGAATTGTCAAGAGGCAAAACAAAGTACAGGATGTGATGCCTCAGTTATTTATGTTCCTCCTCCTACAGCTGCTGCAGCTATCATTGAAGCAATTGAAGCCTAAATTGGTTTGGTGGTAAATATACTATTTGTATATAAAGGTTGTTATTACAGATGGAATCCCATAACATGATATGATTAGAGTCAAACATGCTTTAAGATCTTAATCAGTTACTCGTGTCATTGGTGTATGATGTATTGTTTATATTTCAGCCTAATTGTCCAGGAATCATTAAACCAAATGAATGCAAAATTGGTATCATGCCTGGATACATTCATTAAAATGGAAAAATTGGAATTGTCTCTAGATCTGGTACCCTTACTTATGAGGCTGTTGATTAAACAACAAGAGCTGGATTAGGACAATCAACTGTTGTTGGAATAGGTGGTGATCCATTCAATGGAACTAATTTTATTGATGTTTTAGAAAGATTCATGGTTGATCCAGAAACTGAAGGTACTTCTTTAATACTATTCATTTTAGGAATTGTAATGATTGGAGAAATCGGAGGTGAAAATGAAGAAATGGCAGCAGAATGGATCAAGAATAATAATCCAAAAAATAAACCAGTTGTTGGTTTTATTGCTGGTATCACTGCACCTCCTGAAAGAAGAATGGGACATGCAGGAGCTATTGTATCAAGTAATATTATTATTTTATTCATTCTCTAGAGGGAAAGGGAAGTGCACCTGAAAAAATTAGAGCACTTGAATAAGCTGGTATCAGAGTTGTGAAATCACCTGCTTAAATTGGTAAAACTATGATGGAAGTTATGAAAGAAAGAGGATTGGCATGAGTATCATTTAATTTTAGAAATATTATTTATTAATTAATTATTTAACTATTATAAACTAATCCATTATAAACATAATATAGATTATCTTATTAATAAAGTTATTAATAATCTTTATATTCTTTTTAATATTGATCTATTTAAATAGATAATTAAATTACTATAGTATATTATTTAATAAGAGGAATTTAATTTTAAAATTTAATTTTAGATATTTCTATCTTACTATATATACCTTAATTATTCACATAACTTAAGGAATCCTAAATTTCTTTTATTTTTAATTCATGTATATCTATTATATAGATTTTAAATAGCTATTTTAATCTCAATTTTAATAAAATATTTTAAGTTATTGAATGAGAAATCTAAAATTCAATATTTATTAACATTTCCTATTTAAAAATGATTGAGCCAGATAATATTTCTAGATAGTAATTAGAATATTATAAATTTAACAATTATACTATTGCTAAATGTGTCATTTTAATTTATCATATCTTCTTATTTTAAATTTATGATAATTATGGCTTCTATAAACACTGTTTGTAATGACTAGATAATATTGATATGGAACTAATTAATATAAACTTAAAATTTCTTTATTATTAATTTAAATTCATAATTTATTATCTGAAAATATATATGTTTTGAGTGAAATAGATGAGAGAATAATTTATAATATAATTAAAAATATTATAAATTAATAAGAGATGGAGAATTATTATTATGATTTATTTGAATAAATTAAAAATAAAAAGAATGGCGCATATAATTATTAAACAAAGCTATTTAAAATGAATTTGTTAAGAAAAATTTGATTGGTTAATTTTGGCATCATTTGGATTTTGATCCCATTTACAACCTCCAGATTTTAATTATATTTATTTAATTCAAAATAAAGAAAAATGGCTGGAAAATCAGGAAAAGGAATCGGAAAGGTTAGCGCTAAAAGACATGCTAGAAAACCAAACAAAGCTTCCATTGAAGGAATCACAAAACCTGCTATCAGAAGATTAGCTAGAAGAGGAGGAGTCAAAAGAATTTCTTCATTCCTCTATGATGACTCAAGAAATGTTTTAAAGAGCTTTTTGGAGAATGTTGTCAGAGATGCTATTACATACACTGAGCATGCTAGAAGAAAGACTGTCACTGTTATGGATGTTGTTTACTCATTAAAGAGATAAGGAAGAACTCTCTATGGATTTGGTGCATGAGTTTTATTTTCATTCAGGATTAATTAATTTACCTAAACTTCCTCCTTAAACTTGGTTCTTTTCTTTAAAATAAATCTCTTTCACATATTGCTTAAGATAAATTTTATTTTATTACTATATATTGAGCCTAAATAAATTCTTAAATAAATGACTATCATTATGATTGTTGAATCTATTCTCTAATCCTCCTTCCTTTCCTTGATAACTTGATGTTTCTTTGAGGTAATTGAAAAAAAATTAAGAACCAAATAAAGCTTACATTTAATTGGCTCGATTAAATTAAATTGGATTAACATATATCAACTAATAATAGTTGTATACATTAGTTGAATTGAAAAAATTAATTGAATGTAATACCATTATTAAAGTAGAATTTCAGGAATTTATGTTTTTGTTAGATTTAATGAGAATTTTTTAAAGTACTTTAATAATTTGAATAATAAAAGGCAAAGTTAATTAATTATTTGTATTAATTGAATTTAATCAATTTTTTAGCATTTAATTATCTCTAAGAAGTGATTAACTAAAAAATAGAACAGAAAATAGTGACTTTAATTATTTAATTTATTATTTTTATTTACCAACAAAGTATATAGAACGGCAGCATTTTATTGAAACTCTTCTAATTTAATTTTATATTGACTTTCTTCTCTTCAGATGAATATTTAATCTGGATAATGTATTTCTTAAGCTTAGGCAAACTTCCTTCTAATTTAATTAATGAAAATTATTATAATATTTAAGGAGTTTGATAGTTATATCAGCTTAATTTTTGGATTATAAAACTTTTTAAGTAATGTATATAATTTAAATAGAAGGGATCTTTGAGATTAGAATCGGATGGTATTTCTATAAGAATTTATTGAATTTTAATTTATTGCATGAATGTACTAAGAAAAAAACAAAAAATTAATTTTTAATTAAATCTTTTTCAAAATGAAAACCCATATCGAAGTTTCAAGTTAAAGAAGAAAGGGCAGAAGAGCCTAATTGGGAGCACCATCAAACATTAGATATAAATTAATGAGTGCTCATCTTTCAAAGGATTTAAGAAAGAAATACAATGTTAGAGCATTACCTGTAAGAAAGGATGATGAAGTCACAGTTGTTAGGGGTATAATAATAAATTGAGAATAGGCACACATAAGGGTACTAAGGGTAAAGTTTCATCAGTTTATAGAAAGAGATGGGTTATTTAAATTGAGAAACTCACAAGAACAAAAGCCAATGGTATATTAATAATTGTTATTGTAGGAATGCCATACTAAATTCCAATTAGACCATCATAATGTATCATCACAAAACCTTACCTTAATGAAGACAGAAAATAATTGTTAGCAAGAAAAGCATCAGCTAAAGTTTCAACAAAAGGAAAGGGTGAGAAACATACCACTGAAAGCACTAAGAAAGCTGATTGATTTATTAAATATAGAAGTACATTAGAAATATTTTTTGTTTGCTACATATAATTAAATAAAAGTAATATACATAAATATAGATCATTATTCATCTTCTTCTAACTAAAATCCATTAAATTTTTTTAAATTTTCCAAATTTGGAAAATGCTTTTCAAAGTTTTTAGCTAAATTCAAGATTTTGGCTGCAGTTTCTATTAACTAATCTTGATCAACTTAAATGATTTAAGCTACATCCTAAATCTTATAAATTAATACAAAATTATACTTAACTATCTGCATTAAAACTAGAATCTAATTGTTCTATAATTTTAAAGGCAACAAAAATTAAAGCTGCAGCCAATAAAGTATAATTAGTTTTACAACAAATTTCATAATCATAGAGTACCATTTTAGAGAGATATAAACATAATTTTTTAAGATATTTGTAATTTTTCTCTTGTATTCTTTATTCAATAAAACAATTTGTTAGTATTAAATTATACATTTCATAAAGAGTACAACCAACTAAATCAAAACCTATAGTTTATAAAATATCACTCTCTTTCTTTTTTATTTAATCAGTTGATAATTTTTTATGAGCAATTTTCTCATGAACAACAGATAATTTCATAGGATGAATTTCTTCATATTTTGCAGCAATGAACATAGAAGTCACACCACAAAGATGTAAATCTGATACTTCTAATTGTTTTTCACTTTTTGAAAAATAAAAATCCAAAGTTCTTACTGCTACAAAAAATGTTTAATCAGTGCATTTATATGAACATAAGACTTCTACCATCCAATCAATCATTTTGGCTCTCAAATTACTTGGAACAGAATGATTTTTTAACCATTCTAAAGGTGTTGATTTTTTCTAAATGAAATTATATTCATAAATACTTCTTATTCTTTTAAATAGAAAAATATTTCATCTGTATAAAATTTTTAGAGATTTTAATTCTCTGAAATAGTATGATCAAATTTCTACTTAATTGTAATGGCAGACAATTCTTAGGGGAGAGTATATAGTTTAGATGTAATAGCTTTATGTTAAGGCATATTCTCCTTATTTTCTAAAACATCTTAATTGAGAGATCGCTTTACTCTTTCCTATTTTCTTCTTAAGTCATTATTACTACCAAGCATTGACTTATTAATTTGTTGGGTGTCTTGATTCCAATATTATATTATTTTACCTTCATTATACAATAAAGTTAAATTCCTTCTAACAGGATCCCTGTTTTCAATATATGTTTTGGTTATTCTTTTGAGAGGTTGTTGTTATTGATTTTCTGATACTCCACTTTGGGATCTGTTGTATTTAATTTCCATAATTTATTCGTTAAAATAATTAACGTCGCGCAAAATTAATAATAATATAAACTAAATTTCTCAAAAATAAAAATATTAATAAAATATGATTTTGTTTGTTGTTACTATCTAAATCATCTAAACAATAAAATATTCCTTTATTAATAGATAATCAAAAAATAGAGATCATTTAATAATATACTATTATTTAATGATTTTAGGTTTTTTATAATTAATATATATATCAACACAGAATTGTATTATAAATAAATAAATTAAAAGTTCTATGTTTTAATATCTAGTGTTATTTCTTAGTTAATGCTAAATGTTGACATTTATTAATGTAGATGTAGATTTTATGGAAGATGGAGAATTTTTTGAATTGGAAAGTAGTGAATATCTCATCACCCAAAAGATTAATAACGCAACCTTCTATTTCACGGTTGGATCATTTGACATTCCCAGATATATATTTTTGGAGTAACAATATATTGATTAATTAGAATTTATTTTTCATATCCTAAAGATGGAGATGTAAACTTTCTAACAACAGTAGGGAAAAATCAATTAACTAAATTAGAAAACTCTAATATTATAACAACATATGCTGATTATAATGGTTTTTATCTCAATAAAAACTATCATAATATTGTCATCCCAGCTAATTCATTCAAAACAGGTGATAAGTTTTTTATTACTAATTTAATACGAAATGATAGACGCTAATATTAATACACCCTTAAATTAAGAAAATTACCATACTAACCTTGTCCTAATAATTGTTCATCAGGATCTGGAAGATGTGTTGATGGAACTTGTTCATGCAATAAAAATATATTAGATTTAGATTGTTCTAAAAAGGCTATTGCTCTAGAATTTGATTAGAAAATTGAAAATGTAACTATTTTTGGAACTTAATATCTTTATTTTGAATAATTAACATAATTAGGAAAAATAAAATTAGAAATTAGTTTGTAGGATAATTATAAGTAAGAATAGGCTGTAATTCTACTTTATTACATGTTTGAAAATTATAAATATGGAATTCCTACATAATTTTATAAGAATGTCACTTTAACAAAAGATGAGATGATAATTAATACAATAATAATTGATATCTCATAATTAAATTTTAATTCAAATTTATTGAGGTATATATATTTATAATAGATTTAGGTTTGATCGTCTAATTTTTAAATTATAAAGTGAGAATGATGTAAATTGTAGTTTTTTGATAACTTCTATTTCATCTGATGATTAAAGTGCTGATACAATCTAAATAATAATTTATGTTACAACATCAATAGCTAGTTTTATTATTATTCTCATTATTGTATTTATAGTTGTTAGATGCAAAAAAACAAGGAGAAGAATTTCATAAATAATTCCATCAAATTATCTTTCATTAGACTTTTTAAAAAAATACATGTAAAAGGCTAAAAAAAAAAATTGTAATTCTGATTCTGATTCTTTATAATGTTCAATCTGTTTACAAGATAATAATAAGGATGAATTGAGATTAACACATTGTCAACATGTCTTTCATTTTTCTTGTTTATATAATTGGTTTAATAAATCTAATGGAAAATATTTATGTCCAAATTGTAGAACTACTATAGATTTAGAAAAAATGAAGCAAACTGTAAACAAAATTTATCAAAAATAACAAGATATCTAATCTTCAATAGAACTTAGTTAACATCATATTAATAATTGAATATTAGACCATAATTTTTTATAAGTTTAATTCATTGATGACATTTTTAATACATAAATTTTATTCTAAATTTATAATTTATTTATGAATCCTCAATCAGCAAAGAATAAAGATAAAGTTAAACAACATTTTAAAATTTCAGAATTTATTTTAGAAAAACTATTAAATGATTTTGGTTAGAAACCTATTGATAGAAGAGTATTATATACATATCTAATAAAGTTAATCACTTGTTATGTAAATGATTATAAATCAAAATATTCATCTTATAACGAATAAGGAGTAAGATAGCTAAAAATTGAACTCAAATCTGCAATACAGAAATCTGATTCTGAAAAAGAGTAGATAATGACCAATCTTATTAACAATTCTAATTCTCAATTGTTACAAAAGGAGTAACAATTAAATACAAAGAAATAAAATAATCAAAAGAATGCATAGGTTATTACTCTACCTCAGGAAAAGCATAATCAAAACACTAATATAATTGACAATGAAATACATAGACAAGAATCTTTGCCTTCAGAGAATAGATAAAAATCAATATATGAAATTGAAGATGATAATCAAGATGAATGGGCTGCCATTATAAAGTATGATACAGTAATGTATTAAAAAGAGAAATTAGAAAAGAAGTAAAAATAATAAATTATGAAATAAAAATTAAAAGAAGATTTAGATAAACAATTAATAGAAAAAGAGTAATAAAAAAGAGAAGAAGAATTAAAGGAAGCATAATTCATTTAATTAAATTAATAGCGTAAAATTGAATTTGAATAATTTGAGAAATAAAAAAAAGAATCATAAAAACATAAATAATATGAAGAGAAAAAGTTAAGAGATGAACAAGTTTAACTTGAAAAAATGAGAAAGTATATTTAGAATTATATTATTTCTTAGAAAGGAAACTTAAATGTAATCTAAATTATAAGAGGATGTAATTTTATAATAATTAAAAAATGAAATCAATAGAGAATCTCTTGAATTTACTAAAAAAAGATAAGAATAAAAAGAAAAGTTTTAATAAATACTTAAAGAGAATGAATTATTAAGATAAAAGGTAATTTCTTATTATAATTTTATAAGGCTTAAGATGATTTGAAACAATAAAGAGAAATTGAATAGAGATTACAATAATAAGAATTGCAAAGATAACTACAAGAGGATGAAAAAAGAGAGAATTAGAAAAAGGAAAGAGAAGAAAAAATTAAATAGTTTATGAGCAATTATAGTGATCAAGTTCTTAGTAAATAATAAGAATAAGAGGAAAATGAAGGAAAATATTTATTAGAATAATTAAAGAAATAGGAATAATTAGAAAAATTATAAGAAATGGAAAAGAAATAAAAAGAGAAACAAAAAATGGAATTAATCAATTAATAATTATAATTACAAATCTAATAAAAATAACAAAAAAAGTTATCAGAAGAAGAAGAATAAAAAATGTTATTCATAAAATAACAACTTGATATACTAAATTTCTCATAGAAATAGTAAGAAAAAGAGGAAGTAATTTATAATAAATTATATTTCATAGTAAATTAGGAAAAGTCATAAATAGAACTAAGATGATATAAAAAAATAGATAGAATAATCTAGGAATAAAAGTTTGCATGAGAAAATGTCAAAGTTAGAGTTACTTTAAAATAAATTCTTGTTAAAGAATATAGCAAATGATTAAGAGATAAAAACAAAATTTAGGAAAGTTAATGTTTCTTTAAAATGATTCAAATTTTTAAGTTATATTTTTCATAATATGCTGTTTAAAAGAGGAGATTAATAAAAATGCTAAAATATTTTAATTCATTAAATTTAACTTTTATATTTTTAGGTATAAATTTATTTAATTAAAATAAAATATTACATTAAATTAAATTGAAGCTAATCTACATTAATATTCAATTATTATTTTAATATATTTCTAATACTATATTTAGTTGTGATCATACTACAAGTCCAAATCAAAAATAGACAAAGATAATATATGATATTAATAATAAAAAATTAAATTCAATCATTATTTCTTTCTTAACATTGTATGAAATTAGGTTAATTTTAATAATCAGAAACTACATTTAATACTTAAGAATGTACTAATGTAACAGACAAAAATGACATATCGCAAAATTTAATTTTTAGAGATGAAGAAAATTTATATACTAATGATTAATAATCTGACAAGTCTGTTGAATTACTTATACTTAGCAATCAACACCCAGAGAATGAATGGATAAAAAAAGAGTAATTGATAGTAGTATATTTAAAATAATTGGGTATACATATGAAAACAGACCCTTTAGAAAAGCAAGAGAAGTTTTATAAAAAACCTAAGAGAAGAATGAATAAATCCAGTACAATGTCATTCAATACTACATCAAATAATGAAGATAATGATAAAAAGGAATCAACACAGAATACTAATCAATAAATGAGTATAGAAATGAATTCAATCAAATAACGACGAACCCCAAACACAACACCATAAAGTTCTCCTTTGATCATATAAAACTTAGAGAAATAAGAACCCTTAAAAAAATAAAGAATGTCAATATTTTAGAAGATGAAAGGTTAATCATAAGCATTCTCTTCTGATGAAGATGAGATAAAAGATAATATGAAAAGAAATCAATTACAATTAAAAGATGGAAAAAATGATTCGAGTGAAAATAATATCGAGACAAACTATTTCTAAAATATATGTGAATGATATATATAGTAACTATATCATTTTATTCCTGCTTATTAGAGTTTTTACATTAACTATTATATTTTACTATCCTTTAATTTAACAAGTTATTCTAATTTTTATATTTTAAGTTCTAGAATCTCTATTGTTTCTTTTTAATCTTAAATTATCAAATCTTTCTCATTTGATTTGTTATTGGATACCTATTTATTGTTAACTTTATTTTAATTTTGCTAAACTTCAATAGGTTTCTCTTATTAATGAATCTAATTTTATTCTTTGTTATCCAAAAACATTGATATTTTGACTTATACAACTTTGAGAATTCTTTCTACTGCTTCTGGCACAACTTAAATTACTGCATCAATATCTTTTTAAGTAATTTAGAAACCCATCTTTCTAAAGACCTATAATCTGGATTAGTATACTTACTTTTGTATTCAAAGTATTCCAATTGTATTATTTCTATTGTACAGAATGAGCTAAGCTATAATTATGTATATCAACTATTCTAGGTATATAATGTTAAACTATTTCAGCCAATAAAACTCCATCTGCAAAATCTCTTCCTATATGTCTTTTTGGTCTTGATAAAGGAATAGTATCAACCCAATTGTAAATTTCATTTAATTCATCTTCATTTAAGGGAGGAGCATCCATATCCCTATTTGTCATTTATTATTAGATATAATTTAAAATTTATTCTGCAACTAACTAACTTTTTATAATAAATAGAGAACACAGAACCATATAATCATTTATTTACTTAATTCTGAGATTTGTTCAGCTTCTATATATTTGTTTTAAGACATTAACTAATTATAAATAATAAATTCTTACGAGTTCACTTCCTCTAATCGTATCAGTTATTTTATTCTTTTAGCAAATCCACCATTATTTTTTTCTTTTAACTTTTTCATCAATTAATTAGATTGATCATATAAAACATCAAGATTCACTTCATAAATAGATTAAAGTGATTAATCATCTGAAATCTCATCTGCTTATATTTCTGTTTGTATTCGTTTTTAAGCTTCCAAAGATCCATGCTAACGATATTTCAATTTTCGATTTTTTAATTAATTTAAATGTGTCTCCAATTATTCATTTAAATTTTATTCCTATTCACTTTCCACCATTGTATGAAATTTCTATGTCATCTCTTTAACCCTAATATTAAATATTAAATATTATACTGTTTATTCAAGGTATAGATATTTCTATTGTGAATATAATCATATAATTTAACATCAAAGTTAGTTATCAAACCTTTTGAATTTTTTAAATTTTTATTTCCCTCTACTTATTTGGTAAATAGGTAAAAAGGCTTTTTTGTAATAATATATTATTTCCTTTTTCTAGGATCAGAAATAGAATCTTTTAATTAACAAACTGATTGATATTAATTACAATGATGTTTAGGACTTGCTACAACAACATCTAATGGACAATCAGCAGATAATTTTGAATTATTTTGGAATAAATGATCTTATTGTTATTTTATAAGAAGTGGAGATTAGGATATTGAATTTAAATTGCTTTTAATTTTTGATTTTCTTAATTCAGATTAAAATTTAATATTTTGTTATTCCAAAAGCCTTCTTACTTAATTTAGAGCAGATTTAAATTAAATTTATTTTTGCTATTCTAATTCGATTAAATAATCTTTAGAATATTAATTCATTTAATTTTTCAACATACCTAAAGAAGGATAATCAAATTTATCAAAATGTTTTTCTTAATGTTTGATTATTGGTTAAACATTATCATAATTTACTAATAATTATTTTAGTTTTCGTTGACATGGTACTAACTTTTTATAATATTATGCATCATCCTTTAGTTCATCTTATTATTATTATATATGTTAATTATAATCGTTAGTGATATCAAAAAATGTCTTAATAAAATGAATATTTCTTATATCTTCTTCTCTTTATTCTTTATTTAAGGATCTCCTTAAATCAATCTATAAAAATATAATTTTATAAGTACTCTTTATTAAACAAAGTCTCTTAAAACCTAAATCTTTTTATTTATTTTTGTTTTAAAAATGTCTAATATTTTTCCAGCTTCAGTTAATCTTCTTTAATCAACTAGACGTACTTGATGTGCTTTGAGTTATCTAGTTGAACTATTAATATCTAATAAAGGAGTTTAGTCAATGTTTTTAATGTATCCATGATTCTTAAATTTTTTGATTTTTTGGACAATTGACAATTTTCTCTAAATAGATTTAGAATCCTCAAATTACTTCTATTTAGAATAAATTAGATTGATATACAGCATGTACATGAGGAAAATTAATAACTTCCATTAATTACTGAATTGATTATTCTCCTTAAAGATATTTATAGAACTCTAACTTGAATTACTTATTAGTGCAAGGAAGTAAAATAGGAATTTCATTTACTAATGGATCTTAGAGGTGCTATAATCATATTAAAAATAGGTACTTCTTTGGCCTCAGGTGAAAAGTGTTTCTTTTTTTATTTCAAGTTAATATCATTTAAGAAATTGCCAAACATTTATTTCCAAGCATCTTTCTGATTTTATTAACTTTGTTTTTTAATGTTCAAGTAAGTCACTTTCTTACCATTAAGAATTCGTTGGTTATTTTAAATAATGTTTTACTTAAATTTGCTTGGAGAATGATCTTTGAGTGAATCTGGTTCAGTCTTCAGATAAGCCGATACTGATTCTTACATATTTAATTAAAATAATTTATAATCCTTATGAATGAGGTATATATAATGTAAACATTATATAGAATCTAAATCTACAAAAACTGTTGAATAATCATCTTAACCCAACTATTGATAACCTTTAGATTATATATTCCAAATTATAGCAGTTATAATATTTTAATTCCTTCATTGAGAAAAATCTTAAAGGAACATAAAGGGAGAGTCTATTATATGTACATCATATACCCATATTAGTTATGTGGCAAATTCAAAATGGAACATTTTAAAGGAGGAGAATTAATATTCAAAGAGGGAGACAAGTCAAACGATAAATTATATATAATATTTAATGGTAAAGTTGCATTGATGAAGGCAAGACCCCAATAAATCTAATAATCCATTGATAAACCTTCTGATATTCAAAAAATATCTTCAATCCCACAAAATTAGTTGACCAAGCCTGCACCATTAATGCCTCAGTATTCATATAAATGTGATTGATCTAGGAAAACTATGAATGCTAATGCTACTGGCACAGCTTTTTTTAAATAATTTGCATATTCTAAAAAGTTTGCTGATAAAATGAAAGGAAATATAGTGCAGGGTTAAACTAATGAAAGAGTATAAATAAGTCTATAAGAAATTTAAGTTTTAAGTGAGAAATATGGTGAAACTATTAGAATAATGAAGAGAGGTGAAGGATTTGGTGATAGAGCTTTATTGGAAAATGTTCCAAGAGCATTAACGGCCTGTGCCTAAACTTAAGATTTATTCTTATTGATTTTAAAAAAAGATGATTTCGATTTAATTAGACAACAATTCATATAGTAAATGAAAGAAAAGAAAAGTTTAATATTCACTAAATTCCCTGTCTAAGGAGATTATTCATCTAAATAATTAGAGCATTTAGCCTATAGCTTTGATGTTGAATAATTTTAGAAAAACATTGTTTTAACAGTAGATGGACTTCCAAAAAAGTCGTTTTACTTAATTCAATATGGAGATATTCTAATAGAAAAATTAATAAATAATTAAATGACAAAAATTTGTATTCTAAGTAATAGTCAATTTGATTCAAATAGCTAAAGGATAATTACTTGGAGAAGAAATTGTAATGAATGAAGATGGTTGTTGTGAATATAATTCAATTGTTCTATCAAATGAAGCTACTGTTATGGTTATTCACAAACATGAATTCATATAAAAGTTTCCAGAAGAATGTAAATAATGGGTTAAAGAAGAATATTATAAAAAAAGTAAATTTAGAAAAATGTTTTAATAAAAAAATATGGAAAGTGTAACTGGAATTGGAAAACCCAAATTTACTACAGTAAAATAATATATAGATAAAAAACTTAACCCATTGAAAATTAAAAGTAAGCAATCAGAAGAAAGAGTTGATATTGGAACACTAATTGAAGAAAAAAATTATATTTATCATTAAAAATATCAAAGTGATCCAGAAAAGGATGCAACTGCAACATTATTTGGATAAGATTTATATTAAACACCTAAATAGGGATTCACCCCAAGATATGATAAATTAAATAACATACCACTTAAAGCATTTAAGGAATAGTATCTTAAGAAATTATGTTCTAAAAAAAGAAGACTTGAATTTCTAAGACCTCCTCCATTAACGGCAAGAGTAATATTAACTTTTTAAACAAATCAATCTGAACACTTAAGCAAAAATTAATACACACACACACACACTTAATCTACTGCTGTTAACTCGTTCACGCCATAATAAAATAGTAAATAAATTAACTGAATGATAAACAATTATAATTTTGTCTAATTAAATTAATTTTTTTTTATAAATCTTATCAATCGTTATTTCACTCTATTCTAAACAGATTTTACTTTGTCTACAATTTCATACATCAAACTAGGCTTCGACTAAAAAGTTTAATGATATAATTGATAACTTGATTATTAAATAGATTTTATTTGAATTGACCAACATCTTCTTTATTTATTATATACTCCAAAATATTCTAAACATATAAATAAAATAATTGCATATCTACCTGATATTTCTGAACAAGGAAAACATAAAGCAATTAGTTAAGCATTGTTTTAATAACTAAATTATTAATTGATCCAGCATAACTATAATAGTTGAGAATTTGGATAATCACTTTAAGTTTATTTTTGTTCTCACCAATAATATCTGTTCGCCATATAAACTAGAATGATTTTGGAAAATTCTTTATCTAAACAATCTTAATCTTTAACAATTCCTAAGCCTATTTAAGCTTATTTTATTTTTTGGAGGATAATTGTAAATTAGATACTTCCATTAACAAATATACTGTTTTATAATTATTCAATCATTTCTTTATATATTATTCTAAATATTTTTGTAATTTTAAATAAAATGAAAATAAAGTTAAATATATATATTCATTCTGTTTTTTAATCATCAAATTTCTTAAAGCCATTAATTTACTTTATACCACATTTAATCTTTGTTTTATTCTCTTATTCTCTGAGCAATACTTTCCCTTACAACATTTTTCCATTCATTAAAAAACAATTTTTAAATCATTATCTATAAATTAAATGTAAATTTACTTTTCTAAAATCATTAACTATTCTTTCTGTAGCTCTTTCTAGTTTTATATTTTCAGCTCTCATTTCTGGTAATTAAATATACCAGGCAGTCATAAGATGCCTTTTAATGAAGTATTCTCTAACCTGTTAAGCATCCTTTAGTTTAAGTGTTTAATTATTTTTAAAAGAATTTAGACTAATAATTGTTTTTAATTTTAAATTTCTTTCATAATGATTATTAGATATATTTATTCTAATTTATTCTTCATATTCTCTTTAATCATTACATATTTAGATTATATTTTTTAATAAAGTAAATAAGCTTTACTTCAAACTATTGTTATAATGATTTTCAGCTATTTATTGATTATTCTAAAATTGTTAATGTAATTTCAAAATAGGAATAAATATTTGATATTTTTATAAACTTCTTTCATGATGCTTGATTGCGATTTCAGTTTTATATTCTAGTTCAAGTTTCTCTTATTTTTATTTTTATTTCTATTCCACTTCTCTTTACCTTTTTTCCTAGATTCTATTATATTCTTATTCTTTTTATTTTTTAATTTCTAATTATCTTTGTTCTTCTTATTATAATCTCTCTAATTCTTTCTATTTCCTTTTATCTTCATGTTTCTTTTTAATAATATCATTCATCTCCTTTCTTTTTTTAGCCTTTTCTTCTAATTCAAAAGCATAATTATTTTTTTTATCAATTGATCTTTGTCTAGAAAAACTTTATTATGACAGAGGACTATTTTGTTTCTATATTGATTATTCATTATCTTCAACCATGTATTATATTGAATTGACTTACTTTTATTTCCAAGGATTTATCGGTAAAGGAGGTGGTTAATTTTCTTTTGCCATTTGGTTATCATTCCAAAAGGCCTTTTATTTAATTGGACTCACATCTAATTATTCACCTTTATAGTAGGTATTTTATTTCTATTAATTAATTAATTATATTTCAGGATGTTATATAGGTTGTATTGTTAATTACATTTATTCTTCATTCGAATGATATAAGAATTCATTTTAATACAATTAAAGTATTTCCTCTTCCTTCTCTGATTATATTGATTATTGAAAATTAGAAATTGTCAATCCTCCATCAAAATTTGATTATTTAATCAATTAAATTTCTTCTTTCTCCTTATTTAAAAAATTATTCACTTTAACCTTAGTTAATTTGTTCATTTCAACATATTACTTAAGTACTTGAAAGCATTTTTTTGTTAAACAAAAATGATTAAACTCCAAAGCCAATTGCTAAATTATAAACTAATAATTTCTTACATTCTATCCCATTTCATACTTCCTTTATGGCTATTCTTCCTTCAATATTCTTTCCTCTTTTATTTGAATATAAAATTGTTTCCAACTCTTAAATGCCTGCTTTTGTATTTAAAAATTTCTGAATTCAAAATATTAATTTATTTCTTCTGTTGATTTCTTTTAGTGTTTCTTTAATTTTTGAAGAAATTCCTGCTTAATTGAAAAAATAGAAAATATTCTTTTCAATTTTTGCATAAATTTTTCTATTCTAAATTTAATATATGTAAATTATGTTTCTTATGCAGTTTTTTCTAAGTTTGATAATATATCATTGGGTTTTTGAGTAGGAGCCAATTATTTTTTCAATTCATTTTAAAGAATTTGTTACCTACAATTATGTTGTTAAGATATTTCATAGGATACTTTTTCTAACTGAATTCTTTACTATTTCAAAGTTGAAACTTATTCCTTTACTTTTTATTATGATTATTACTAAGAATGAGAACTTACATCAGGAATTTGCTAGATTCTTATTTACTAAATTTCATTACTTCATCCAACTTTATTTATTTTTCCTTAATTTAGTGTGCTTCCTTTTCAACTTACAAATAGGTCTTTAATAAACTTTGCACCTCTTTAGACATTTTAAACTTAATTTAATTATTAGAAGAAGTTAAATAATAATAAATCAAAAACAAATAATACTTTTTATTAAATATAAATAAAGTCTTAAAAATAACAAAAATATTTATATAGATATTTGATTATTTTATATTATTTTTATATTAGAATATAAATAGTACAAATAAAAATACGTCAACTTAATTAAATGATGTAGATAAAAATTAATAATAATATACAAAAAAATTTAAATTAAGGGATAATAGAGAAAGAAAGCATAAATTTAGGGATCTTTGTAATGGGACAATAAGGAATTCTCATGGCCAAAGTATGATTGCAATATTTGATTTTCACTATCCTATTTTCTTTAATACTTTTTATGCCTTTTATTGCTAGATAAACTATAGATAAATGGATTAGATACTTATTTGAGTGCACTTGCGAAAGGTTTTAAAAAATTTTATTTATAATATATTTATTTTTATACAAGAATTTTTTGGAATAATAGTTCAGAAAGTTTTAGTTTCATAAATAAGGATAAAAATAATAATTATATTTAAATAATTAATGTGATAATTCATAGGAATTTCTGAAGACAATTAATTATTAAATTTACTATCCATCGGATTAGATTCTAATATCTATGATTTGATTAATTTATGGCTGTGAATATTTGATTAAGGTTTATTACATATCTAAATATATTTGAAAATAATTATTAATAATCCTCATGAATTTCGATACCTTAACGACAGATTCACACTAATAAAAAACATATAAAATCATTACGTTTACGTAATTTCAAGAGGAGGTGGTCGAGTTTCACAATTTCAAAAAATAATTGGCTCTAAAAATATTAAAAAAGAGTAAGACCTAAAAGAAACAATCTTGAATATGAAATAAAGAATTTTGATGATTATACTTATTTAAAAAGAGTATTTTCAATTATTTATATAATGTCCTTCCTCTCCTACAACATAACACAAAAATACTCTAAAAATATTTTTTGTGATGACAAAAGATTTAAAGAAGCTTTGAATAAGGACTATGCTGCCCAAATTTTCGATTTATTGACTCTCTTATATTTATATAGTATCATCTCATGTTAAATTAAACATTGGATCATTTTAATGTTGTGATATTTTAGAGGATCTCTATCTTCAAAAATTTGGATAAGAAGTTGTGATACTATTTCTGAAGAGGCTAACAAAGTGCAATCATTTTAGTGACAAACAATTAATGTAATTCTTACTTCGTTTATGATACTTATAATAGATGTAAAATTTATTTATAATCCAAATGCGGCTTAAAAAATTTAATAATATAATTTTTAAAATATAAAAAGTATATTAATAATTTATTATTTTATTTTAATGGGTAAGGAGATGGGTATAAGTTTTTTATTTTTCTTAAAGCAACTAGACTAAAATTGATAAATAGTCTCTTCTACTATTAATGTTAATGTTATAAAAAAAAAAAAAAAAATTATAATCAATATTTAATCAAATCCAATTATCTTATATATTAAATGAAATAGTAAATAATATTTAATAACATTCAGAAACAATCAACTTTGATCTGATTAAGAAAATTAAGTTGTATTATTGATAAATTTAAATTGAAAATTTAATTATTATTTTTTTATTTAATTAATGTTCATTTAGTCTCTTATGCCCAATCAAATACATTATCCCATGTGTATTCCTATTTAAAAAATAGATCTTTAAATAATCTTTTAATCAAAACATAATCAGGTATCTCTTCAAATTTTAAACTCTTAATATAATTAAAATATTTAACAAACTCCTCTATTATTAATAGATATAAATACCAGGGAATCCTTCACATAATTTGTCTATTGGTGTAGCAATCTTACATTCAGCAACTTTCTCATACTTTGCTTTTTTGGATTCTGTCTTAATTCCTGACCAAGGTAAAGATCCTCTTAAAAAATAAATGAGCATATAGCCTATAGACTCCAAATCATCCCTTCTACTTTATTCAATTCCTAAATGTGCATTGATACTAGAAAACCTGCATGTACCAACCAGCTAATTATTTTCACCATATTAGATATGTGTTTCTAAATTTTGAAATGAAAGGTTACCTGTTCTTTAATATCTATATCTTTTAGCTAAACCAAAATCAATCATATAAATATTATCTGCCTTTTTATTTAGACCAATTAAGAAATTCTCAGGTTTAATATCTCTATGAATAAAGTCTTTGTTATGTAAATATGATATTCTTGTTAGTAACTATATATAAGTGATCAATATCTACTTGATCTGCTAACATTAAAACAGATTTAAGTGAGAATTTTCTTCCATTATAATTGAATAAATCTTCCAAACTTGGTCCAAGTATATCCATGACTAATACATTAAAATCTCCTTCTTATCCAAACCAATGTAAATTTGGAATTCCAGGTACAGGACCATCAAGTAATAAGATTCTATAAATTTTGGCTTCATGTAACAATTATGAATGGTGATTGCTCACGTTTTCCTACAATAGATTAGAATTTCAGTTACTAATTTTATAGCAATTTCTTCTCCAGTTTTAATATTATTTCCTATAATATACTTATTTTATACCCAAATATATTTAACCGAATGCTCCAAATCCTATTTTCTTATCTAGAGTAAATCTATATTTTTATGCAAATGTTAGCTCCATTAAAATATATAAAATAAATATTCTAAATTAAAAAATTAACTCAAAAGTTTTCATAATTTATATAAGAAAATAATTTTTAGATTAAAGGATTTCAATTTAGATTGAAATTTATAATCATCATAACATAACACAATAAAGACATTAAAAATATTAATTTTTGAATGTTCCCACAATATTAATAACCTTAAAAATAAGAATTAAAATTTGTTTGTATTAGTGATACTCATAACTACCATCCAAAATATTTAGAAAGAGGTGATGTACTAATACATTGTGGAGATTTTACTAGAAAAGGGGGGTTTGAAGAAATTTAATATTTTAATTAATGGCTTGATAATATGAAAGGATTTAAATATAAAATAATTATTGCTGGCAATCATGATTTGTGTTTTGACTCAAAATTTCAATAACATTTTAATGATAATAACACTTAAGAACAAATTAAATATTTAAAGAATAATTTTATATATTTAGAGAATTCAGAAGTTGAAATAGAAGGATATAAAATCTGGGGTAGTCCACATTCTTTAAAATATTGGAATGGATCATTTTAAATAACTCCTAATTAAGCTTAAAATATTTGGAATCGCATAAATATAAATGCAGATATTGTATTAACACATGGGCCTCCATATGGCCATGGAGATTTTGCTGATAGTGAAGTAAATAAGCATGTTGGTGATAAAGATCTATTATAAAGAATTAAATAAATAAAACCAAAATATCACATTTTTGGTCACATTCATGAAGGCTATGGATAATCTTAAGAAGATGGCATTACTTTTATTAATTGTTCATACCTTAAAAAAGATTATTCAGTTGGAAACAAGCCAATTACATTTACACTTCCACTAAAGAATAATAGAATAGATAAATATAATTTTTAATAACCTTGATATAGATATATTTGATATAAATATTTATTACACAATTTAATACTTATTTACCTTTATAATACAATTGATTTAATATAAATGAATTTAATTTCCACATGTTTAATTAATGACAAATAATGTTCATAGATCACTATTCTTATTATTATTTCCCATTCCTAATTATTTTTTTAACTCTTGAATTTATTTCTAATATGATTCTTCTCTCTATTTATACTCTCTTATAGATTATTCTAGCTTCTCTATATTTACTAAATATGTACTTAAGTTTCATCATCTTCAGATCCAAGCTATAAAAATTATATACTAATATACACTATCATAGTTAAACTTTTATTATTAGTTAGCCCATTAATACCCCAAAAGGAGGAAAGTTAAACATGTCACCAACAACACAATTCCAATTTCAATTTATTAAATTTATATCATTATAAAATATATATATTATTATACTAAAATACCAATTCTTAACATAATTTGTACATATTTATTGAGTATACATTGAATATATATTGAGTATTTAATTAAAAAAATAATATAAACTAAAAGTAGGTTTATAAATTGAAAGGTTTGAAACATATAAAAATTAATGTATATTCTAATTTACTTTAAATTCTTTTTTATTTTA
The DNA here is from genome assembly GCA_000733385.1 of Paramecium biaurelia. Classification (NCBI taxonomy): domain Eukaryota; phylum Ciliophora; class Oligohymenophorea; order Peniculida; family Parameciidae; genus Paramecium; species Paramecium biaurelia. Next base: position 28,222 of record JPFL01000255.1, read on the forward strand.
TATTAAAAGTTTTCCTCCAAATTAAATTTAAATAAAAATAGAAAATATAAAATTTTTTATACGGTGTTAAATAATCCTTTTAAGAATTAGAAACTAAACAAAAGAACAAAATCTAAAAAGTTAAATAGAATAATAGAATTATCAAAAGATATTAATTGAAGTAAATAGACTGTTAGAGGCAATAAATGCTGAATTGCATATATTAAGATAATAAATGAATAATAAAATCATAAGATTAAATATCAAATGAATAAAAGTACTAAAAAGATTAAATTAGAAAATCGAAAAGAAAAATAGATCCTTAAATTTTCTAGTCCCTCCTTAATTAAAAGATTATTCTTAACTTAAGGATATTATTCAAAATTATCTTGACACTTTCTATTAAATTTATTATGGATATACTTATTAGATTGGATGGATGATAATAAAAAAAGAAATTTTAATAAAATCAATTTATGATTAAACATCATAAGTTTTATTGAATAAATAAAGCAATAAAATGTATATATTGTGTTGATTGCTCTATTAAAAAAATCTCAAAGAATTCAAATTTATTAAATGTTGTTTTTAAACCATTCATTAATTTTCTTGAATAAAATGTTGGATTTTTGCCCTATATACAATAAATAATTAAATTATTTTTAATAGCTATAAATTAAGATTTGAAAGAAAATGTTCATTTGTTGTGGATCAAAATAAAAAAAGGATTAGAATTTAGTGAAGCCAAAATTAATCCCATCTGTGAACTTATATAGACTATATTCTAACGTTCCTAAATTGAAAAGCATTAGTTAAAGCACAATTCTCATTCGAAGATTTTCAGGACTTCAAAAAGGCATTTAAGTAAAATAAGAAACATCATGATTAAATATATATAATCAATTTAAAACTATCCCAGATTCCCTCTTCAATAATTTTGTGATATCCAGTGATCGAAAAGAGTATATTTTAAATAGGTTATCTTTTACATGTATTGTATTTGTAGGATTTTAATGGTAAATATTGTCTTTTTCTACAGTTTCTCAATAATTATAGTTAAACAAGAACAAATACAAAATTGAGAGTTAAAACTTGAATTAAATGTTAACTCTCATTTTATATTTCATACTATTATTTATTGTTTTAGGGCTTTTATTGTTATTATCAAAATAAAAGATTTTAGGTCTAAAGCTTACAAAGGGAAGCTGATAAATAAATGTTACAGTTTTAAAATTGTATTTTATATAATTATTGAGTTAAGTTAGAATAATAAAATGGATATTCAAACTTAATAATTAAATGTATAAGTGGCAGTCAGAGTAAGACCTATAAGCAACAAGGAACTAAATGCAAAGGATGAATGTTGTTTGAAGACTGAGGAAAATAGAGTATGAATTACAATGAATATAGATAATTTTGCCATAAAGTGGAAAAATCTTTACTTTTGATCACGTATTCAATTAGGATTCTAATTAAGAAGAGATTTTTGATTGGTAATGATTAGAATTTCTAAATTTTAGTTGTGTAACCAATTTAATTTTAAGATGCTTTGAGGGATATAATAGTACAATATTGGCATATGGCCAAACTGGTTCTGGGAAAACATTTACAATGGGAACATCAGGTTTGGATCAATATTCTGGTTTAATATTGTGATTAATGCATAGACTAAAATGAATGGGGAATGATACCAAGAGCAGTATATTTTTTATTTGATGAAGTGGAGAAAAGAAAATAAGAATAGGACATAATTATTACATGTTCATACGTAGAATTATATAATGAATAAATAATTGATTTACTAAATGAATCAACAATGAAATCAAATTTATAACCAACAATAAGAGAAGAAAAAGATCATACAATTTCAATTTAAAATTTGACAACAATAGCAGTAATCAATCCATAAGATATGCTTCAAATATTAAATAAAGGAGGAACACATAGAACAACAGCAGCAACTCAAATGAATTTAAATAGTTCAAGATCCCATGCAATATTTACAATTTATTTCGAAATAAACCGGGAATCTGAGGAAGGGTCTTTGAATGCTAAATTTCATTTTGTTGATCTAGCTGGTAGTGAAAGACTTAAAAAAACTATGGCAATAGGTAAGTAGATGGAAGAAGGAATCAATATTAATTAAAGTCTTTTGGTTTTAGGAAATGTAATTAAAACATTAAGTGATCAAAAGAAATCAGCACATGTTCCATATAGAGAAAGCAAATTAACAAGGTATTTATATATAGATCTAAATAAATATATAGAATTCTTTAAGATTCTTTGGGTGGTAATTCGAATACGTATATGATAGCATGTATTTCACCTTCAGCAAGTAATTATGAAGAAACAATTAATACTTTGAAATATGCAAGTAGAGCTAGAGAAATTAAAAATAAACCTACTTAGAATAGAGTAATTTTTTATATTTTATTTAAGGATCCACATGCTGCTTAAATATTAATATTAAAACAATAAATATTTGGACTTTAAGGTCAAATTAAATAATATGCATAAATACTTTAAGATAATAATATTAATACAGAGCTTGTTAAATCTATGGCTGATTAAATGTATGAATCAATTTCACCAAGTTCTGGACCTTAATAATCTTGTATAGAACATGGAGAAATTATTCTTAAATTAAAAAATTAAAATTACTAATTAGAAAAGCAATTTAATAGTTTATAAAGAGAATTGTAGAATTCTTAAAAAGGATTAAGTGAAAGTATGCTTGAATGTTATAAAGTAAAGAAATAAAGAGATTAAATAATGAAGTAATTTTAAGATGCAAAAAAGTAATTATTGTTTATATTATTTAAGAATTTTATAAAAATATAATATCTAATTTAATTTTAATGAGGATTAATAAATGGATACATATTATAATGAAATAATAAGTTTAAAGAAGATAGTCTAAGAATAAGAATAAAGAATATTTCTATTATAATCTAATAATGATTAATTATTAAAAGTAATTTAATTTGATACATAACTTAGTACAGGAAGCACGCAGAGATTAAAAATTATTGAGATAAAAGTAGCATGAATTAATGAGATTAGAAAAAAGAAAATAAGATGTTGATTAAATAGATGATGATTTTGAATTAGATGATTCTGAAATAATATAAAAAGATCTTTAAATAGAAGAATAGGAGTATTAACTTTAAGAATTAGATAAAATAAAGATAGAGACAATTTAATTATTATAAGATGATAAGCAAAATTATTTAAAATAAATTTCTATTTTAGAAGAAGAGAAAGCAAAACTATAAAAGTAATTGAATACAAAATAAGATTCTGCTTAAATGAATTCACTTAAATTGAAAATATCAGAATATGAGACTAAAATTTTAGATATGAGATAAAAAGAATTGACATCTAAATAATTGTAAAAGAAATTAGAAGATTAAGAATGTTAAGTAAAAGAACTGAGAACTAATATTGAATAAATGAAAAAATAAAAAGTTGATTTGATTAAAAAAATGAAATAAGAAAATGAGAAATATATTAAAGATAAAGAATAAAAGCATAAAGAATTAATATATGCAAAGAAATAAAAAATATAATAAGATACTTTAGTGAGTAAATTGAAAAATGATAATACAAAAAAAGATGTTTAATTAAAAAGAAAAGAAGATGAATTATAAAAATAGAAAAATGAAAAACTTATTATTAAATAGCATAATAGATATAATTCAAATAAATCATTATAATATGACACATTTGAAAAATAAATTGATGATTTGTTTACAGAATTAATTCTTGGTGAATAAGCAGAAGAATAAATAACTAAAGAATACTCTAGATTAGAAGAATTATAAGAAGAATTAAGATAAATTGAAGTTAAGATTTGTTCATTATAAATTAAAATTGATTAACTCCAATTTGATATGACTTAAAGTAATACATCTTGTAGTATTGAAAATGTATAATAATTTGAATTAGAATTAAATGATTTTTAGTAGAAAAGGGAAAATATATCAGAAACAATAGAATTCTAAATTTAAAAAATTGATGATTATAGAGTCATATCATAAAAAGCAAATGATTATTACACAATAGTATTAACTAATCAATACTTCAAAGATTTACCAAATTGGTGTACAAGATCATTTAGATATGTTATTGATAATTGGGTTAAAGATCATTATTAAATGACTTTATATGCTTAATAAATAGAAGAATTAAATTAAACAAATTAAGAACTTATTAATTCAAAGCCCAGTCCAATAAAGAAATCAACTAGATAAAATACTCCTATAGATGATCTGAAAAGATAGATAAATGATTATAAAAGAAAATTGTAAGCATTGTAAAACTAGTATCGAAATACAAGCATAGAATTAGATTATTTTAAAAACTTCTATAGTGAATAAATAAATAAATAATAGAAAGATAAATCAATAGGATTAGGGTTATAATTATAACATTCATAATCATTTCATGCAATTAGATATTCAAATAGTAAAGAATTTAAATAAGAATAAATACCTTTGGCTTTGACTCATGTAAAATCCTATGGATAATTAGGATCAAGTATGAGAGTTAGAAATTCTGCTTCTTAATATTGGATATCTGAGTAGTTAAATTCATCCTAAGAAATCATCAATTATGAGTAATTATTAATATAAAATAAGTATTGTGAAAACTCTTTAAGGCCATGATTAACCAATCCTATCATTATATACAAAAGATAATATATTATGTTCTGGATAATATAAATAATTTAAAGTTTGGGATATAGAATCTTAATAACTTATTAGTACAATAGATCAAAGTAATCATTGTCGATCTATATATTATTGGGCAGATAGAGATGCTTTTGCTGTTTCACATGGATCTCAAATATCATTATATGATCCATTAACTTTAATGTGTAAAGGATTACTTAAATCATCAATAGAAGAAATCAAATCTATAACTAGTATTAATGGATTATTGGTTGCAGCTGGCAAGTCAATTAATTCTAATGCTTTAAACATTTGGGATTCAAGATAAAATAAGTATATAATTAAAATATATAAGTATTTTGTATGAATTTGAAAAGGGTTCAGATATATTAAGCATTTATGGTTCTGATGAAAATTCTGAATTGATTTATGGAACTTTAAAACATTATACTAAAAGAATACCTTTTAATAAAAATAAATATAATCAAATCTAATAGTTATAGCCACCTTAATTAGATAAAGTAACAGGAGTTGCCTCTTTTAATGACTATATAGTGAGTTGGTATAAATATATATAAAGCTTAATTAGTTCTTTGAGTAAAAGAATGATACTTTGGAATCAACAAACAGGTCTAGAAATTAATACTAATGATAGCATCCATAAAGATTTGATAACAGCTTTAACAAGTACTAATTAAAATTATCTTTAGTTGATAAAAGTTTGAAATTGATTTATACATCATCAAAGGATGGAAATGTAAGAGCTATAAAAGTTAATGAAGAAGGAAAATTCCAATTACTTCATGAAATTACTGCTTCAAATGTAATTTAATATTAAAATTTTAAGCAATAAATTAATTCTTTACATGTTATTTAAGACAATCATTTAGTTATAAGTGGAGGATAAGATAAATTGATCAAAATTTGGAAACCATCTAAAAATTTATTACAAATGTAAAATGCAATTGGTGAATTTATTGTTGATGATTAAAATTGATATTAAATTATTAATCAACAAACATATTAAAATCATTTATTTTTTTCTTTAAATTGAGCTAAGTTTTAATTTCTTAAATCTTCAATTTATCTATCTTTTAATACAATAGAATTTCTTAGACTGTCTATTTCAATCATTAAAACAAACATTATTGATAATTAATCAACAATTCTTTTATTTAATGATCCTTCATTTGCATATTATAATCTCCATTTCTTAAGTTCCTCATCTTATTGAACATTAAGATTATTCAATCTATCAATTTCATAGGATAATACTCTACACTAAAAATCATTAATCTTTTACATTTTCTTCATATTTTTTTAATTTTTCAATATCCTACTCTAGAATATTAATTTAGTCATATAATTCTTATAGTTAGTTATCAAAGTTGGCTAATTTAATTCTACATTCAGTTATCTATATATTCAAACTTTCATTTTCCTGGACTCTTAGATATTATATAAAAATATTACTTTTAATTAAGTTATTTATTAATTTTATCTACTTCTTAAAGAAGATTGTTATATCTTCCTTCAAATTCTTCACATTTTCCTTTTAATGTATTATACTAGGATAGATAATCATTATTTTATTTTTCATATTCTGAGCTCTTTTTAGTTTAATCAATTAATCTTTAATTTAATTCTTAATTTCTTTTATCCAAATCTTAATTTTTTTTATCATTTACTTTTGATATGTATTCTAATTCCATCATTCTTTGTTTTTCAGTTGAATTGTCATGAATTCTTTTTGATAGATTCTCTATTTCAGTAGTCTTTTATCTAATAATTAATTGTAATCTATCAATTTCTTATTGCATAATAGCAAATTTTTCATCAAGAGATTTCTTATTTCTTTAGAAATCTATTTAATTTTTCTCAAATTTAGTTGTTTTTATTTTATATTCATCAAGTTCTTATGTTTTCACAGATAAACCATATCTTAATTTTTCAAGTTCTTCTTAAAATATTTTACAATCTGCTTTTTTTTCTTAGTTTTCATTTTATAATTATTACATATTTTCAAGAAGATCTTAGTTTTCTTATAATAATCTCTGTAATTCTTCTTATATTTAATCAACATTATATATTCGTTCTTTTAAATCTTAATTTTCTAATTAATATTTATTCAAATTATGATTAAGTCTATCTATATCATTTTTATATTAAATTATTAATGTTTCCAATTCTCTATTTTTAGAAAGATCTTATTATTGCAACATAGTTTTCAATTCAGTATTTTCTTTTTTGATTTAATAATGCAATTCCTTGTATTTTTATAATTCTTTTTCAATGTATTCCATTTATTATTTCCAATTAAAATCATTTTCTTATTAATGTTTTTACTATTAGATATGAAAAATCTCAATACCAATAATTTTTATGCTTCAAGATCTTTTTATTTAGTGATAGCTAAAATCTCATTTTATTTTTATTCTTCAAAGTCTCTTAATTTAATTCTAAGTTTTTCAATATCATTTTTTAATATAAACTAATTATCTTCACTTTTTTCATGATATTTAATGATTTCTTTATAATTATATTTAATTTCTTCCTTCTATATTACAACTGTTTAATATTATTACTCTAATTAATCCATTTTCTATTTTAAATCTATAATCTATTATTCAAGATTCATTGTATTAAATTGTTGATCTTCCATATTTTTTAATCGTTATTATAACTTATAATTTTATTCACTAAGCCTTTCTAGTTCTATAGCCATTAAAAATATTTGTATTTATTTTGTAATATTTTGAATTCTTCGATCTTATTCTCCATTACTTATAGACTCTATTCTTGTTGGTAAACTCTAGCCATTACTCTTAACTGATGATTTATTGATTTCGACAACTCTATTTGTCTTTACTTGATAATATTCCATAGAAATAATATAATAATTGTATTTTCATTCTTCAGAATCTATAATTAAACTCATTAGCATTAAACATCTTTATTACATCCAATACTTCAAATACTTCTTCACTTATTCTTCATTTTGAATCTATTCGAATTACACCTATTCAATTTTTCTGAATAATTTGAACCAGAATGGAAATTCCTGTAATTCTGAAGCAAATTAAAAATAACCTTGATCTTCAACAATTTGATCAACTTGAATAATATTAATTTTTATATACTTGCATTAAAACCTTTTTCAGCAATATATTTACAAAGAGTAAAATCATCAAAATTAGTCCACTCTTCATTTTTATATATAATCTATTCCTAATCTTTTTGTACTTTATTTTTTTGATAATCTAAAAAAGATTGATATTATTTATATATATACTTTCATGTTTTATTGTAAACTTTGCTTATCTATTTTAGTAGAATTAATATTTCTTTTTCAAATACATCAATCCACAAATTCTATAAAATATATCCTTAGGATTAATTTTACAAAACGCTATATTTTTCTTATCTTTAAATTATTCATAATCTAAGAGCAGAGAATAAAATTCTTTAACATACTTCTTAAATTCATCATTACTAGGTTTATATTCAGCTGAAAAACATTAAGACTTCTCTCTTTATAATCTAAATATTAATATTAAGATTATTACACTTAATAAAACTAATCTATAGAATCGAAATCCATTCCAAAAGATAAAACAAAATCAAGAAATTCTAATCTATGAAAAGCAGTAAAACCATATGTCACTATATCATTATCTACACTAAGTTATGCTAATTCTGAATGTTCAAGAACTGTCTATTAGAAAAATCTCATAATTTATAAATCTTTATCAATTAACTTTTACATTCTTTCAGATACTACTTTTTAATCTTTCTTATTCTCATCATTCTCTTATTCTGATCCAGTTCCTTAACTTTAATCAGATGGACTATATTAAGATGAAGAAACTTATTTATATTCTTATATATTATACATTGATGATAATCTTCGTGATAATTTGGCATATTTTACTTTTTCAATCTTTTACCTTTTCCAAATTCATCCTATTCCTTTTCTGCAAATTCTTTTGCTTCTTCATCTAAAAAGGTCTCCCAATATTTATCTAAATTCACATTCTAATGACTTTCTTCTCCTTCCTTTTCTACTTATTCCAAATTGAAACTTGTAAATTTGAAACCTGACAAATAATAATCATTAATATCATTTTTTTTTAAATTAACATATTACTGATCAGATTCCTATTCAATATCTCTTTACAATAATATATTTAATTATTCATCAGTAAATTCTTAGTCTTTCTCTTCTAAGTTTTTATTAAATAATTCCCAAGTACTTTCTTTAAAAATAGATTAGAAATCATCCTTAGTAAATTTATTTATTGGATTTATTATAATTTCTTCCAAAAGTAATTTTTTAGTTGCTATCTAAATTATTCTCTCTTCAGCTGTATATTTACTTACTAATCTAAACACCTTTACTTTATTTGTTTAACCCATTCTATGAGCTCTGCTTATTGCTTAAAGATCTCTATACGGATTAAAATCACTATCAGTAAAAATAATTGTATCAGCAGATGTTAAATTGATTCCTAACCCTCCAGCCCTTGTTGATAGTAAAAATATTTTAGATTTACCTGTTGAATTATTAAATGAATCTATTATTCTTTACCTATCCATTATACCAGTTGTTCCATCCAATCTTTCATAACTATATCCTCTTAATTATAGATAATGTTGCATTAAATCAAGCATCATTGTAAATTAACTGAAAATAAGCATTTTGTGCTACATCTCTAATAATCTAGGTATGATTCTATCTACAAACTTTAATTTATTTGATTAATTAATCATTTCTTCAATGTCTTCATTTGGAAATTCTCTTTTATACGTAAACAGATAAGGATGGTTACATACTAAACGTAAAGACATTAAAATATTTAATAAATTAGCCTTACTAGCTCCTTTTTTTTAATCTAAAACCTTTAATTTTTCATAGTTTCTTAACATAACATTTTTATATAGAAACTTTTATTTATCTGTCAAACACAACTTAATAATAATTTCTTCCATTTCAGGGACTTATAATTTGACATCAGCCTTTGTTCTTCTTAGGATATGAGGTTTTAATAAGGAATTTAATTCAGTAAGAGTAGTTTTTTTGACTTCTTAAAAATCTTCTAGATCTTGATTATTGAATAAAACATTTAATTGTTCTTTTTTAAGTTATTTAACTTTTTAAGGTGCAATAAATTCAATTAGATTAATGAGTTCTTATAGATTATTTTGTAAAGGAGTTCCTGTTAATAAAATAATGTGTTGACTAGAAAATTAAGAACAGACTTTAAAGAATTTTGAATCATTATTTTTTAATCTATGAGCCTCATCTACAATTAAACATTCCCAATTAATTTTTTTTATTATTGCTTAATCTATTATAGCAATATCATAACTAGTGATCAAAACATTAAATTTACACATACTATTGTTATTATTATAATAAAATTCTTTAGCTTTGATAATATCTCTACTTTCTTAATTTCCTGTATATACAATAACATTAAAAGTTTCTGCCCATTTTTTTAGTTCTTTTAACCAATTATATAAGATTGTGGCTGGTCCTATAATAAGAAATGGTCCTGATTTTTTATATTCATATTACAAAAAGTTCAAAAATGAAATAGTTTAGATAGTTTTTCCTAGACCCATTTCATCTGCAAGAATTACATTATTATTAGTTTCATATGATTTTTATAACCATTATAATCCTTATAATTAAAACTAATGTAATTAACCACCAGTGATCCATACAGGTTGATTCTTTTTAGTTTTTCCTTGAGGAACTTTCAAGAATTATTTAATAAATTAATCATATTCAGGAGTTCCATAAGTTTCTTCTAAGATTTTGGATTTTAAGAATCTTTTAAATTCATCTCTATTTTTCTCCATAATAAAATAAGCATCTTCCCAACTACTTTCTTCATAAAACATTCTTGACCATTTAATTAGAAATTTGTAATTATTTTTAGTTCCATATTGTGTTATCTTAGGCATCTCTTAATTATAGATTTCTCTCCATGTTTTCTTCTAATCATTTGCTCCTCTTTTGCATCCTATAATTCTTTCAGGTTCCAAATATTCTAAAATATCTTCTTCAATATAATTTAGAGAAGCCTATAAATCAGCTTCATTATCATTCTCTAATGTATCTTATTTTCCTTCATTTTTTTCTATATAATTCTTCAATTTCCTTTAATTTACTAATTGAGCTTAAGCTTAACTAAAAAAGTGACAATGTAAGTATGATGATTATTCAGGTAAAATTAAATAACATTATTTTTCTTTAAACTTCAAATGAGTTAAGATTTATCCAACTCCAAAGCTTTATAAACATCTTAAACAGCAATGAAATATCAAAGGAGAAGTTTTGGTTGGTCTATCAGATAATAATAATTATTAAAATAGTTCTTCTGAAATTTATTTCCTATTGACTGGTGATCTAAGGATAGCTTCAAAAGGAATGTCTTTTAAAATACAGTCAAAATGTATAAAGGTATTACATTTTGAACAGATAATTTTTTCATTTGTGCTTTATTCATCACAATAGGGACAATAAGATTACTCATATTAACAACATTATGGACAATACCAAGAACCTGCTGGCATCTTTTTAATTCCAACACATGCCATATGAAATGATCTATAACATGAATCACAGCACAACAAAGGTCTATTTTTTTATCTACATTTCCAACAATAGTCTTCATTATAATCTGATTCATATTAACTATCTGATTATTCATCTTCTTCTTCATCTACCTCTATAGAAGACTCCTGACTTAATTTTCTTAGCTTCCTAGATTTCTATGATTTCTCACATGATTTAATTATTTAATCTATTTCTTCTTCATCTTGAAACTACTTTTTATTCAAAATATAAAATTTACTTTATATCTACTAGGTTTCCTTACCCTTTTTTCTTGATTCTCACGCTAATTGTTACTTCTCATTAATTTATAATAAAATTAAAACAAATTTCACATAATCACATAAATCATTTCAGAATAGTTACTAATTATTAAACAAGCATTCGATCATACTATCCTCCAGCTTAATGATTCATTTAAATCCATTTATGTACAGCCATCTATTCTAATCTCAATCTTTAAGAGGGATCCTTTCTTAAACAGCATTTTGAAAAATCTTATAATTCATTAGAAACATATTTAGGAAAATCAACTCTACCTTCAATAATCTTTCTCATAGTATCTTCTTTAGAAGATTAATAAAAAGGAGTTATTCCTGTAGTTAATTCATAAGCTAGGATACCAATTGACCATAAATCAACTGAGTGATCATAGTCTTACCCAGAAGCTATCTCAGGAGACATATAATCAATTGTTCCACAAAAAGATTATCTAGGTTTTGATTCTGGTGAATATGTAGCTAATCCAAAATCTGCTATTTTTAGAAATTACTAATTTTATCAAGTATATTACTAGACTAATTAATATATTTTCTGGTTTAATATCTCTATGAATAACTTTCATTTTATGCATATAAGAAATTCCTTCAACAATTTATGCAATATAATTTCCAGCTTTATTTTCACTGAATCTTCGATTAGTTTGCTTTTTAAGCAACTTATATAATTCACCATCTGGTGCATATTCTAATATTAAAACAATCTTATTTTAATATTTAATTATTTACTTTAGTTTATTCTTAGAATACACCAAATAATTTAAGAATGTTTGGATGATTGAGATAACTCTAAATTTTAATTTCATGGGCCAATTAAGCCTCCATTTTATATTTGTTTATGACACTTTTTTGAATTACTTTTAAAGCCACAAGCACTTTTGATGATTTCTCTCTAATTTAAATTAGTATTTTACTATGCTTAAAAGACATCACTAAATTTTCCTTTTCCTAAAAATTTGCCTATATGGAATCTATCAGATATATTTTGATATTTTGGACTTAAAATTTCAGCTGCCTTAATTTACATTCTCAGAGTGGAATTATGAACAATTGATGAAATTGGAGATGGACAGTCTGTAGTTTCAGGAGTTCTAATAGGAGATTTAGATGCACACTGTCTCAAAGCAGGTTTGTCTCTCATTTCAATAGATCTGCTATTATGTTGAATGATTAAGGGAACAACATTTGTTTTTGGAAGGATTGGATCTGGATTGTTAATTTTATTATTTTCTTCAGATTGAATTATAAGCTATGTTAATGCTGACTATAATCTCATTTTAATATTCTTTATTTATTAATCTATCTTGGTTGTTGTTTATACTACTTTTTACCATTCATTGTCTTCAGATTGCATTATTATATAATAATTTATTGATATTATTTATATGGGAAGTGGGACATCAAACAATCAGTTAAACAATTATAGGTATCTATGATTTAGACTGGTAAGGATGCTATCTCTACTTTAAGAGCCTGAAAGATTGAAAACAGATCCAAGTGATTTTAATCTAAGATGGGATGATACAACATTGTTTTCACATAAAAATAAACTCAAACATTAGACTAATCTTCTTGAAATAGTCAGAAATGTTCCTTCTAAGATAGTTCTAAATTAAAATCCATAAAACTTATAAGTCTTTAATACTAAGTCACCAGGAATCAAAAAGCCATTTCTTGAGTATGTTACTACTAATCTAATTGATGTTATTAGGAAATCAAATAAAATTGAGGTAAGAATGAGTATATTGTATGAGAAAGTAGAAATATCAATGGAAAAATATTTGAGTATTAAGGAATCCTAAATGCTAAGCTCATAAAGGTAGAAACAACCTAGGAGATCTTTATAAGTTTAACACACTTTAGAAGTTGTCTAAACTTCACATTTGGAGAAGAGTGTAAATGAAGAAGGCATGGCATAAATTAACTAATATACTGTATTAGAATCTTTAGGATAGGGAGCCTTTGGAAAAGTGAAAAAAGCATAAAATTATAAAGGGGATACCTTTGTAGATATATTAACTCAATTTCTTAGGCAATAAAAATAGCAAATAAAAAAAAGTTAAAAAAGAAACTGCTTTCAAAATCAAATGCTTATACTATGCTAGAAAGAGAAATCGCAATCATGAAAAAGGTATCTAGACTATTAATTAGATATCTCATGAAAATGTTGTTCAATTATTTGAAGTCATTGATGATCCAAACAAAGATAAATTATTCTTGGTAATGGAATATATGGGCAAAGGAAGTATATTAAGCAAAGGATTCTTTAAAAAATTGAAAATCTCTTCAAACATACTTGATGAAATTGAGGATAAAAATCCTTTGTCTAGATTAACAGAAGAACAATGTCGTCATTACTTTACTGATTTTATTAAAGGATTGTATTATTGTAAAAATAGTCTTTATATTTTAAGTACATGAATGTGTCAATGTGATTCATAGAGATATAAAACCAGAAAATCTTTTAGTCAACATTAATAATTAGCTTAAGATTGCAGATTTTGGAGTTTCTCATATTATGGAAGATGGAGGAGATGGAAGAATATCCAATCAAACAGGTACTCAAGCATACTTAGCTCCAGAAGTATTTAAAGGTATGAATGTAATCAATCATTTAGGATAGAATTTTGATGGAAAGCCAGTTGATATTTGGGCTGGAGGTGTAACTTTGTATTAGATGGTCTATGGCAAACTTCCATTTACAAGTTTAAAATCAATGGAGTTGAGATAATAAATATTGGAAGAGAAGTTAATTATTATTTTTTATGTAGTCCGTCTTTTACTTAACCGCAAGGATTTTCTAATTCAATCATTAAATTATTATAGGGTTTATTATAAAAGGTTCCTGAAAAAAGGTTGAAAATAGATTAAATCATAATGGATGATTGGGTAACGGATTTTGGTAAGTAACCAATTATTAATTAATATATTGAATATGTTGATGTAACAGAAATGGATATTCGATTTGCCTTAACTAGTCTCAATATTTAAATGGCTTTGAAAATAGTTGTAAAATTGTTGTATTAAGCTAAAAAAGCAAGAAAGAAAATTGCAGAAAGAAAAAAATTGCAAAAATGATCATAAAATAATCTTTATATTAGAACATCAATTTTATTATTTCGTATTTATGATTCATTACATAATGCAGAACTTTAGAAATTATTTTTATAATAATGTCATTCAGGTATTCTTAAGAACTAACACTGAACATTTATGAAAAACCACCACAAAATCCAGAATGGATTCAAAAGTAAGAGAATATAGATTAAATCTTGACTAAGATTAAATAACATAATTTACTTAAGAGAATTCATTATACTAATAATGAACAGCTACAAGTAATTGAAATATTAATTTCAAGGAAAACGACCCTTTATTACTCAGAAGTCATAGGCTTAACAAAAAATTAGAGGGATTTGATCACTTTCATGAAGAATAGTTAGAAACTTATAGAAAGATTCTACAATCTGATAGAGAGCAGATAACAAATGCTATGTCTCAAAGAAGAAGAATGGGTTCATTTGTTAAGCATGTGAGAAGTATTAGCACTACAGTTTTGAAGCCGTACTAAATTTATTTTTAACAGTAGACTTATTTAAGTCAATAATATTGTAAATCTATAAGGCAATGAAAAAAAGTTGGAAAACTAAGTTATTGTGAGATAAAAAATTAAATCAATATAAGAAAATAGAAAAACAATAGATAATTGTTCTAAAAGACTTTAATAATTATTTAAAGAGGATTCATCAAATTAAGTCTCCAGAGTATAGAGTCATTTGGAATAAAGATCAAAAAAGAAAAAACTTTCAATTGACTTTATTCGAAACCTTTATTGAATTGTAAAATATAAAATTTGTTTATGTATCTTTTTAAAGTAAACTTTAAAGCCATGAAATTATGAAAAATTCAAAGCATAAATTACTTTACTTTTTTAAAATGCATACTTCTACTTCTATTACTAATAAGCACTAATCCTTCAAGAGAGTTAAAGAAAGACTTGTTTGTGAAGCCATCGAGAAAGTTGAGAGATGGAGATTAATGTTTACTGAAGGATTCTAAACTAATAATGGAGAAATAATCAAAGTCACCTTAAATTAGGCTGCCGAAATAGTTGGAATCCCCAAGAAAACACTTGAGGATTACACACAACTATTCAAAAAGGTGAAATTACTCACGGCAGATATAAAACAATTTTCTAACGAAAAGATGGGATTTCTAAGGAGCTATTTGAGAAAGAATCAAAACAAACTTAAAAAGAAGCTTAAAGATATCAGACTCAAAGAGCTTGAAGCCCAAAGAAAGACTCAAGAAATTATCTAAGAGTAAAATTAATTACTAAAATAAAAATTACATGATGACCCTGAAACCACAGATATTTGTGGATCTAATTAAGAATCATCAAATCTAATGATATGTGATGATCAAAATTATATTGATACTGAAATATAATTTATACAGGTATTTCAATTTTTTTATATTTTTAGGAGGAAGATTTAAATTTTTAAGATTTTGAAAGCCACTAATATTATTTTAACAGAGTGGTAAATTTCTAATAAGAAGAAGATATCAATAGTTATTTCCAATCAACCTAATGATAAAGAATGAAATATTTATTTTAAGCACATATTAAACATTATTATTTTAATGAAGTCATCATATGAAAATTCTATAGTTTTTTATTAAATTAAATATTAATTATTAATATGTCTTTTTCATTTGAAATAAATGGGATATATGATAAAAACACATTAGAGGAATTGAATGGAACATCAATAAACTTCTTTGTTAAAAATTAGATGAGTGGCAAATCTTAATAATTAATTAAAATAATATTAGATGGCAATCAAAATTCTTTAATCTGTCGTTTAACAAAAGAGATTTATTTACACTTTTCCTAACTATATGACTTTGAAGCAAACGAATAATAATAGATCAGTACATCTGATGTTTAATTAGCATAATAATTCTATTAATATCTATCCAATATATAAATTGAAGTAATACAATAGACTTTACGATTAAAATTAAACATCGATACAGATAATGAATAATTTAACTTTATTGAAACGACTAAATTAGATAAAATAAGAAAAGACATTTTTTGTTAAATATTATAGTAGATTTATGGACAGGAGATTGGGTACTTAAGTAATTCAATAGAAAGCATTAAAATTTTATTTATAGAATATTTTAGAGTAGTATTAATAAAAAGGTTTGGAGGATATAAATTAAATTAGAAAAAGCAAAAATAATTGATATTATTATAAAATGGAGACATGTATTAATATTGATGTAATTTTAGAATAATATCTAAATTCAATAATTAAAAGACAATCCCATTGTCCACAAGTAGGATAATACACTTTTAATAACCACGTTTCTATATGTTGTAAAATTTATTATTAGAATAATCGTTAACATAAATTGTTAGTTAAGGTACTTTAGATTAGAATTTTGATTAGAATAATTAAACAAATATTTATTCTTAAGATTAATTGATATACTAAGGTGAAATGTAATATGGATTATTAAATGGTGAAGGAACAATAATGAATAGATAAAAATAGATCATTTATAAAGGAAATTTTGTTTATAACAAAAAACATGGTTATGGAACTATCCTTGCTAATCAAACATATTTTTATGGTTAATTTAACGATGATATGATGAATGGACCATATTAGATATATAATGAACAAAATGGATAAATCTTTTATTTTTATCAAAATTAATTAGTTAATTAATAAGAGTATTATTAACAAAGTACTTATGTAATAAAATCTGAAAAGGGAGTGTAAAATATTTCAAAAGTTCTATCAAATTCAGAAGTTTCATAAAGTATCAGTTCATATTAAGGATTTAATATGGCAATTTAAGGATATAAAGCATTAAATCCTGGCATTTGGTTATTTGAAACTCAATTAGATTACTTTTTGGATTATTTCAAGAATTTTTTTAGTTTTACTAAAAAGAATTCAAATGGGTAAACAGTCATTTTTAATACGAATGAAACTTCAAACTTTATCAGTTGTGATTATGATCATTTATTCTATCATAATGAGAAGTAAATAATGATTAAAAAAATAATAGAGTATATTAGGAATTGAATTAAAACATTAAGGATAAGAAAAGAAAAGTATTTGTGATGAATTCTTAAAGATCACATTTTATGATAATGATAGAAGACAATAAATAACTATATATTTGTGATTCTTTGTATTGTTAGAATAGAAATCTTGAAGTTGCTTTTAATAATTTACTAAAATTAGAAGATAGAAGGTGTTATGTGTTAAATTGTACTTAACAGAAAAATGGATTTGATTGTGGTATATTTGCATTGTTTTATGCAATATAATTTATGAAATATGATAATTTAAATATGGTTGAAATAGAGAAGAAGTTAAATTTAAGAAATCCTACTTAATTTAGATGGTAATTGAAACAATTTGTAAAATATAATCATGATTATATATTAACAAACTTTTGAATTTTAAAATAATTAATGAGCAAACTATTCTTTCAAGATTTCTTATCATCAAGAACAAGATCTATGTAAGAGAGAAAGAAGATTGTTAAAACACAACAAGAAATAGAAAGAATAAGTGAAAGAAAAATAAGTGAAACATTAAAATCTAACGAATATATTGTAGATGAACTAAGACTGTACAAGATGAAATTAGAGAAATAAGTTCAAGATTATTAATAACAAGTATTGCATTTATGAAAAATAGAATTTAGAATTGGTTGATAAATTATCATATTTAGAAGTGTAGAATACTACATTATAATATGAATTGGAAACATCAAAATTAAAATAAGAAACTATAGTAAATGCATAATAGTCATCATAAACATAATAAATTAATATATTGAAAGAATAAGTAGATTCATTAATTAAATATAAAACTGAGAATGAATCTTACAAAGCTTAAGTAGTAATATTAAAGAATGAGAATTAAAACTATTAGAAAGAGATTAAAGAATTAATAGAAATGAATGCCTCAATCAAATCCTAATATTCAAGTATAATGAAAGAAAATAAAAGAAATTAATAATAGTTAGATAATAGTTAAAATGAATTCTATAAATTATCTGAAAAGGTATTATATTAATTTCTAGAAACTAGTTTAATCAATTTGAAGCTATGTATCATAGTAAAATTAAATATTATGAAGAGCTTCAAAAATAGTTCGAATTAGAATAATAAAGAGGTAATTTTCAATATTAAGAGTTGGTGAGAGAATTGCATCTATTGGAAAATGAAAATTAATAATTATACAAATAGTTATAAATTACTTAATTAGAAAAAGAAGAAAAAGATAAAAAGATATAAGATGAATAGAATTAATTAAAATTAGAATTTCACAAAATTTAAGATGAAAATAAAATATTAGAGAAATCTCACAGAACATTAAAAATAGAAAAAAAGGTAATTTATGATAGTTAGAATCAAATTAAATAGAAAATTAATAAGTTGGAGTAAGACATAAATTAGAAAGAATAAATTATTAAATAAATGGAATAAGAATTGTAGGAAAAGGTTATGATAATTCATTAACTTGAAAATATTGCTTATGGATTAAAATAGAGTGCTTAGGAAGGGAAAGAAAATACTAATTAAACATTATTATAATATAAGGATTTAATGAAGGAATGTGATTAATTAGAATAACAAATAGCAAGATTAGAATAGGATAATGATATTGTAAAAAAAGAATATGAATAAGTTTTGTATGAATTAAAAGATCTACAATAAGAAAATAGATAATTACAAGAAAGAAATGCCTTACTTATCAAGGATAACTAATAAATATAAATTGAGAATACTAATTTATAAATGGAAATATAGAATTTAAATTAAAGAGTTGTAGAATTATAATAATATGCAGTTGAATTTTAAAGAGAACTAAAAGTTCACATAGAATAATAAAGTAAAATAAATTAATAAAGATCTTTTTAAAATTCTCAATACTTGTAGAATTCTGCTACTTTAAGTAATTAAAGAAATAGTTATAATTCAATTCAAAAAGGTACAGATGATTCTTAAGCTATTGGAAATCAATCACCATTATCAAATTAGACCACAACAGTTAATCAATTAAAAAAGTTAGTTAAATAACAATGTGTAGAAGGAAATCCTAATATTTGTTAATAATCTATTGAAAACACAAAAAGACATTAAGCAAGAACTGATCATTTTTCGAATTCCAGTAAACAATAAACTGATAGATAATTTGATGATCATTCTAAAGAAAATTGTTTATAAATCTTATAAGATAAATACTATGCTTTAAGAAACAGAATTTATGAATAAAAAAAATGAAAATTATAACTTATTAATTTATATAGTAGAACAAATATAAAAAAAATCAACAATTCTTATGTTTAACTCTTAATGGGTTCAATTCTTATTCTTAATGTTTTGATTTTATGAGTTTTGGCTTGAGGCATTAGTGCTGATTTGTGATTATGTTTAGAGGCATTCTCTAATTATAGGTAGTTCTAGTGGCGGGAGGCATAGATTTGCAAGTAGAAAGTGTAATAGGTGATAAGGCTCTTGAAACACTTTTTGTATTGCATAATGAATTGTTTTGTAAAAGATTATTGAGTTAACCATAAGTATCAATTAACAATTGATTTTAATTTTCTTCAAGTAAACCTTATAATTAATGTGGACTAGTGAACATAACCAAAAAATTACTACAGAGGATGCAAACGGCATTGTTTTCTCATGTATAAAATAATAGCCATTGCCAATATTTTAGTATTAATTTTCATCAATTAAGGTATTTTGTTGACTTGATAAACTATTTTGGAATGGTCTTTTAACATTTTACAACATATAAAATTAATCATATTGTTATCCATTATTCCATCATTAGAGTCTGTAGAAAAGAAAACTCCTATGCATAAGAGACTTTAAACTTATTCATATAAGGTGTTGACTTTTAGTTTCCTATGAGAATTAGTATATTAAATTACCAATTTAATGTTTTTAAAACTAAACATTCTGCCTATTTGTATTCATTTTTATTTAAATTTAAATCACTTGCTTTAGATAATTTACTCATTCCTGGAATGTGTGAATCATCTTCAATCATTTTAGAACTAACCATCAAACACAATAATGAAATTAATTTTGGATTTTAACATTGAAGTAAATGTTAGCATCTATCTAAATAGTGAATGGCTAAGTGAACAGTTTGATCTGTTAATTATAAGATCTATTTAGTTTAATAAAGAAAATCAATTAATAATTCTCTTCCTTCATAATTTATGTTAATATTGCTTAGATCATCGAAAAGATTTTTTGCTTATTGATGACTCTTAAAGGAAATATGTTTATAAGCAGCAGATCCATCTTTATAAATAGCTATTCCACACAATTTGCATATGTTTTGATATGGTTTATGTTGGCAGTTTAGCATTCGTTAAAAATTAAATATATATATATGAATCACTAAGTATGAATGTTTTTGATAAAGCTCTTTTTTTCTTCATCTGTATTTTAGAATATCTGATATATATTTATAATGATTTTTAAACAATTCTCATGGCTATCATCATACTCCAAAAATCTTCCAATTAAAAAATCTTTTGGGTTTTTAATATCTTTCTTTCCAAATATTTTAAATAATTTATATGTTTAAAATTGAGAATCTGTTTATTTTTAGTTATCTCCTATATCCTATATTATAATCTGAGAGATGTCATTCTTTCATTGAAATCTATGTTTACTATGATTTCTTCGTCTATTTTATACTCATTCATTTAATGATGTAATTATTTGTTTATTAAGAATTTGACATACACTACATAAAAACGAAATATCATTTTTTTAAGTTTTTGGTTGGTTCTTTATTTAGAAACTTATATCTAAGGATATGATTGAGGAATAAATAGGATCATAATAATTAGGAATTTAAGGTGCCATAAAAAACTTGGTTGTGATATTCATTGTATTAAATTACTCAATTACTCCTTCATAGATTGATGAATTTACAACAAAAGAGATATTGAGTATGAATTATTAGACATGTTTCTAGTCTAAAATGAAAGTATGTTATGAATTAAAGCTACTAGATATTAATTGGTTTTGGATTGTTTTGAAGGTTTAAAATGTTATTTACTTTTTAAATAACTGACAACCAATCTGAGACATGCTGTTGAAAATATCTTTGGAAGATCACATCTCTATAGAAATACTAGTGATTAAAAATTAAATGCTTCAATTCCTATTTAATTATCCATTAAATGAATTAATAGGCAGAAAAACTACGACATTATGCCCAAGAAAATGTGGTGTTTCTACTCTAAAAACTAATGGAAGACATTCTGGCCTAATAACCGAAAAATGTGGTATGGTCAAATAAAAAATATAAGATTGATTGGTCCATTGCTTGGCTAGATAAAGAGGGAAGGGATATTGTTAAACCAAGATAGAAATAAAATACACATTCATCATCCTCTGATGATGAAGTTATAGAATTACCTAAAAGACCTGCTGCTACTAGGAAATAAAGAGCCTCTATTTCAGCCGAAGCTTATGGATAATACAATAGAAAGGAGGTGTATATTTAATATTAAAATAACAGTCATTTTAACCTAGAGTGATTGTTAAGACTCAATAATAGAAGTAAAATATAGGTAAAAGGTTAGAGTAATCATTCATGTTTGCATCACTCGATTAAAAAGAAAAAGACATTGTAATTGATGCAATGGAAGAACGTAGTTATAAGTAAATTTTAATTTACTATCTTAGTGCAGAGGATTGGGTCATTAAATAAGGAGACAATGGAGATAATTTGTATGTTGTTGATTAAGGGGAGCTTAATTGTTATAAAAGATTTACAAAAGATGGAGAAAACAAATTTTTAAAAGTTTATTATCCTGGAGAATCATTTGGAGAGTTGGCCTTATTGTATAATGCACCCAGAGCTGCCTCTATTCAAAGTAAAACTGATTCTGTTTTGTTTGCATTAGACAGATAAACATTTAATCATATTGTTAAGGATGCAGCAATGAAGTATACATTAATTATTATATTGCTAGAAAGAGAGAAAAATATGTAAGTGTCCTTACTTAAATTGAATTGCTTTCAATGATGGATCCATATGAAAGATCTCATGTTGCAGATGCAATTAGAAGTTCTATTTTCTAATAAGGAGATTATGTTATTAGGGAAGGAGAATAAGGAGATATTTTTTATATGATAGAGGACGGAGAATTGATAGCTACTAAGACATTGATTTAAGGATAAGAACCAGTTAAAGTCTTTTAATATAAAGCAGGTGATTATTTTGGAGAATTAGCCTTACTAAAAGACATTCCAAGATAAGCTAATGTTGTTGCTTAAGTAAATTCTTTATTCATAGTTTATAGACAGAAGTTAAACTGATTTACTTAGATAGACATAGTTTCAAAAGAATGTTAGGACCTCTAGAAGATATATTAAAAAGGAACGCTGAAAAATATGAAAAATATGAGTAATATTGGAGCAACTAAAGCAGATGAAATATCTAATATTATTTAAATATTTCTCTTTTTTTTAGGCGTTCATATTAAAATTATAAGATTTTCATATTTATTAACATTAATAATCTATTCTTCCCTTATGATTAATTTAAATATGTAAAAATTTCAATTTTTTTAATACTACTAATAATTTCTATTAATGAAGAAGTTTATGTAATTTTTTATAATTAAATCCTTCAAGTACTGAAGTATACTTTTTTGAGAAAAAAGAAATTTCAAATTTTAAGACCTTTCGGAATAAAGATTTGAAAGTCTAATAAAGATTTGAATGTCTAATAAAGATTTGAAAGTCTAATAAAAATAAAGATATGAATTTAAATTACTAATAATCATTCATTCACACATCATCAAAAATTATTTTGATTGCCAAATAAACTATCTTTCTGCAGGAGGAGTCATTCTTAATAGGATATGAGTCTATTAATTCAATTCAATAATATTACTCTTCTTGCTTACTATAAAATTGTTTTGCCTTCAATGTTATTAGTAATTGCTTCATTATAATCTAAAATTCCCTTGTTCCATGGATCTGCTTTATGATACAATAGTAACTATGCTATGTCATTATTATTATGTAAAAGTGCTAGGAATAAAGGAGTTCGTCCTATCATATCTTATGCATCAGGATCTGAACCATTTTCTAAAAGAATTAAGACGGCAGTTCTACAATTTCTTACACAACACCAATGAAGTGCTGTCATAAAAGAAGGATCATATTCATATACGAGATATTTTTCTAATTCTAAGAGCTACTAAATTAAATCACCCTTATTCATTTTACATAAAGAAAAGAATTTTTCACTTCTCTGGCTTTGATAAGGCACTTTTGGAAATACATCTCCTTTAGAGAATTCTTCTAGGGTTAATTTTAATTTATGTATATGCATTAACAATTAAACCATTTCTATTCTAATTCTTTTATATTTTGATTATTTTTTCTATTACAATTGATTTATCCATGGTTTCACAGAATTTATTAATTTCTTTACAGTTTTACTACCAAACATTCGAATCTCTAATTAATAGTATATATACATTAAAATCTTCAATTGTTTTTTCTAGTGAGCCTTCAATATGATAGAGTTATTCTTATTTTTCACATTATCTCACTGATTTGATATAGGCTACACTTTTACTTTATTATTCAGGATTTATAACTTAAGGCAAGACAATTAAATCATGTATTATTTATTATTATTCGAATGTTTATTATTATAATTTCAAGTTCTTTTTATTTTTTTGAACATTTACCCTTTAATAAGATATATTATTTCGTAAAGTGATATTCTCAAATACTTACTTTTGATTAGCATAATATTACTTTTTAAATATTTAATTTTCTTAAATATCTATAAATCTTGAAGGCTTATTATTGTTACGAATAGGTTTTTTGTCCTCAGCAATAATAGATCTGTTTTTATTTTTTATTTTATATTATAAATTTTTGTCACCACTTTTAGTAGGTATTAAAATATCTCGCATTAGGATACTTAATTTAACTTTTGCATTAGAAATATTTAGAGAATTGAAATATCCCAATTAGCTTATTTTTCTATTTTTGGTTTTCTATTAGAGTTAAATAGTTTAAGGTTCTTTCTTTTTGATAAGCTCAATAAGTGTACTCTATTCTGTTTTGACCCTTCTCATGTATTTATAAATTATTTTATTTATCACTTGTAATATATAGTTAATAATTTAATAAGGCTTTGTTATTTATTAACTTAAAATCAGAAAAGACAATAGAAAATTAATTCATGTAAAATTAAGCCCTGAACTTTAAATTTGCCTATTTTAATCTATTTGTCTTTACTGAAATTATGAAAGTGAATAATTAAAATTTAATTAATGTTGCAAAATATAATGCATGATAAGTTTCTATAATAAATTATAAAGATCTCTCAAATAACATTTAAATTAATAATTTTCAGAGAGGGTTAATTACATTTTTGTTTAACTATTTGATTAATTGATCATATAACTTTAATTCTATTATGAGTAGAGTCAATTAGATCCCTTATTAACTTGAAAATACATAGTTATTAAAGGAATATATTATAATACTTAATAATTATAAAATTCAATTATTATTAATAATTTAATTTTTGTTGATAGTGACAGCCTCTGGATTCATGTAAAAGTCGATACCAGTAAATCAAGTCCTAGCATATGGCTGGAATACACATCTCTAAAGGGTGAATTATAAAAATAATAATCGGATGAACTATCTATTTTTAAGGTGATCTTGTGCTATGAGCCACTATACTATTAATCGTATATTAAATTAAAGGCAATGGTGTTTATGTTCAAATATTTTTGATGGCTGAATTAAGAATGATTCAATGAATTATGAATATGAGCTCCCCCAGACAGATAGTGATTCTGAAGACTCATTATACGTATTATATAATTATTTGTTTATATTTTCTTAATGGGTTGATGAATCAAAATAAGATTTTACTGTAATAAATCACGATTAAGTTATTACTTATGGAATCAGATTATATAAAATAATAGAAAATTTTGGTTAATTTAAAAACATTTATATTATCAACCAATCTATTGATTGATTGTATTAAAATATTTCATTATTATCTTCAAAGATATATTTTTATATGAGAACTATAATTTATTAAATATCTCAATTTTCTCAACCATTATCAATTCCATGTTGAATAACAAAAGTTATTAGTTAGACAACAAGTCAATGAACCTGAAACTCTCTTTTTTAAATGAAACAATTTCAATAATCTTAATGAAGAACATAACCAATTATAATGCATTTAATTGATCAAAGTTAAATAATAATTTAATTACATTTATATTCTACTATTTGACATAATAATTATATGCATTAAATAATTATTAAATATAAATTAATTATCAAGATAAGTAGGTGAATTCTTTTGCTTTAAGTTCATATAATTTTGAATTATTCATTCTAATTTGCTACATCAAATCTGTCATCTCTTATTTTATGTTCTACTTCTATTATTCAGATAATGAAGCATTCTTAGAGAACTACTAGAATAATGTTTAGTAATGATTATTTAATCTAAAAGCTTCTTTTTCTACTTCTATTATTTATGAAAGTAACAATTTATATTAAACATCTCTAGTTGATTTTTATGGTTACTATTAACCAAGTAAATCATTTTATGAATGAGATGTAGTTAATTATAATGTCTTATCATTATGTAAGGCATTATAAATTTCTTTCTTATCATCATCATTTAATTCTGATTCCTCTTCATAATTTTTTCTCTCTACTTCTAATTTTTAAGACAAGTCTTAAATTTAAAGATTAAATTATTGAATAAGTTCATCATTCATTTATTTTAATTGCTCTTATTGAATTTACAATTGTTCTAATTAAGATTTTTAATTTATTAACTCCTAATCTTTAAAGAGTAACTATTATTTTAATTATTTATTCAAATCTT
This sequence comes from Paramecium biaurelia, assembly GCA_000733385.1. Taxonomy (NCBI): domain Eukaryota; phylum Ciliophora; class Oligohymenophorea; order Peniculida; family Parameciidae; genus Paramecium; species Paramecium biaurelia. The sequence goes on from JPFL01000255.1 coordinate 54,749, forward strand.
CTAAATCTTCTATTATTTATTCTTATTCCTACATCTATTGATGATAAACACTGTTTTTATTTCTTAATTCTTACATTGCAGATGAAACTTCATCTTAAACCTATAACATTTAGGTTTCGAAAAAGCTCTTTAAATCTGTATATTACTTTTACTGTTTTTAGATCTCTTATTTTTAATGATATACAAGATCCTTATAAGTTTTTTCTAATTCCTTTATTTATTCTTATTAATCTTACTTTTCTTTCATCAATGTTGTATTCTAATTTTTCATTTCTTGATATAGTTTTTATTAATACTGCAATTGTTTTTCATACTATTATTCATTATCTTCCAATAATAATCTCTAATCTAATTTTAATTTATTGAGCATTTGCCTCTCTTTTCTTAATTCATCAAGTGTATTCTAAAGTAGATTATCCTGATCATTTCTACAAACTTCTATATTCTTATATCGTTCATTTTGTAATTGCATTTATTACTTCATTTCTTCTAGTTAACATTTAAATTTTCGATTTATTTCATCAATATTTTAATCCTTTTCTTATTTTAATTAACTTAGTTATAATTCATAAGATTGCAATAATTATTTATGATCTAAATCTAAAACAACATACTGCTATTATAGATTTTAATAAATGGAATTGATTTCATTTATAGTATTTTATTAATTTTAATAATTTTTTAACTGCTCTTTCAAACCATCATTTTCTATTTTAAGTTCCATATTTTTTTTTTATAAAGCCTGTAGAGCTTATATTTATGAGTTACCTCTCTAAGTTGTCTTATCAGGAGTTTAAATTCTTGTATGATAATTAGATCGCTAATCGTTTGAGATTGAAAATGAATTTTCTTTGTTTGTAGAATTTTAAAGATTAGGCAAAGGAGCTATTTAGGCCATATACTAATCAAAGATTTTTTGAACTTTCACACTGCTACTTCTCATAGAGCAGGTTGATGTATCGTTGTCCATTCTTATAACTTATTTAATTTAAATAATATTTCAAGAAATTGTATTCTTCTTAAGCAGTGTATATATTTTAACCCAAGGCATAATTCTAAAGCTACAGTTTAACTTCTGTTCTTCTCTTTTATTCTTAAGAACTTAGATCTCTAATAAATATATTTAATCAGAAATTTACTATGATCTGAGATAGAATTCAAATAATTTAATCAATTATAAATTTCAGACGAAAAATATGATTTTAGGAGATATTTTGATGGTATGGTTTTTAATTCTAAGTTCATTTATTAATTAGAGATTAAGCATTCATTATTTTATGGATGAGTATTTTTTATTATTTAAAATTGTTTGGATTTTCAATCTACATAAAAAGATAAATATAAATCACAAAGAACCTATTAGAAAGGTCTAGTGACATTTACATAAAAAGGATGAGAATATATTAAATAAACATCTTCACATGTATATATATATATTATTTCCTTGAAAATAATCATAGATTTAAGAAATCTACTTTATTTAATGAACTATAGTTATAAATAAATAAATGTAGTTATTATTCTATGAAATCAAATTAATTTTCTTTTGTATTTATTGTGAATTGCACTAGAAAGTAGCTTTTTTTAAGATGATTATATATTTGTAGCAGGCTTCTTTCTAAATCCCATATTGCTGGATTATAAAGTTCGAGTTTAGGGTATTAATCTTAATTGTTTATGAAAAATTCAATTTACTTTTTTGGTGGGGTTAAGTGTGTTTCCACTTCATCTTCCCAATCTTGATCATCTATTTCTCTTTAGAATTTATTTTTAAAAAAGTCTATAGAAAGCTAAGGGTCTTTAATCAATTCTTCTTATTCTGAGACTGTAAGTAATTGATTAATATCCATTTCAAGAGTTTCTTTTGGAAGTAGATTAAACAAATTATTAAAGGACTTTTTGATCCACATCTTTGAATTATTAAAGTTTTATAGATTAGATTCTTTGGCTTCTTCTATCAAAACAATATTAGTTTAAATTAGTTCTTTGAGTATTGACTTGTCACAATTCATGTTTTAAATTTAAATCAATAATACAAAAATTATTAATATTTTAATTATAATGAATGATACGATGGATAATGAATTGTGTTTACAAGAAGTAAAGGAAATCGAGAAAAAAATTATCAAATATTTATGTGAATAGTTAAAACTAGAACAACTTACAGATCCTCATCTAAAATAATTGAACTATGAAGACACAAAAAAGAAACTAGTATTCTCCTTAAGATCTCTTGATTCTGACACTGAGACATCAGATAATATCTCAAGTACCCCTAGTAATCGATGCTCCTTACAAATGGCTCGATCTCCTCTCATTTTAAAAAGGTTAAGTGCTTCCATCTCAGAATAACTCTAATGATGATTGTATATATATTTTATTGTTAAACTATTTTAAATCAATAAGTTTTCTCATAATAAATAGCTGATACTGTAATTTTAAGACATAAATACATCAAGAAAACTTTTATTTCCATTTTTAGCTAAAAGGAATCTTTGGGAACAATTAGAGAAGATGCTAATAATACTTTTAAACATAAATCAACTCAACATTATCCTTAAACTACTTCATCTATACTATCCTTTTCAATAATAGACTTTACTAAAATATGTTAATTTAACCATTTGAGATAGTTAAAAATGACATTACTTCAAATTATCAGAAAAAATATTAAAATTAGAATAAATGTACTGGAATCTACTTAATTTAAGAAAAACAAATGACTATTTCTTATAAAGGAAGGTAAATCTCACTTAAATTCAATTAAATATAAATTTCTTTGTTTACAAAATATATTTTATTTTTAGTATACTCTTATTAAAGATAAATATTTTATTAATTCACATCTTAACTGAGAATCTTTTTACTTATTTATTAATGATTTAATTTATTATCTTAATTATTATATATTCAAATATTATAGGATTTAAAATCAAAACTTGATAATTTTCTATAATTTTGGAAAAACACATAAAATATTAACTCTGTATATTTAATTAAACTATAGTTGTTTGATTAATTTATTAGATTTTATAAATTGATATTTAAATAATTATAAGATGATAACGAGGAGGTTAGGAAAGTCTTGCTTGGGTCAAATAAGCAGCAAAATTAGGTGTGATAGCATTTAGAAGGGGGCCATAATACAAAAGACAACATTCCAAATAGAACAGTTATTTAAATCACTAGATTATTTATTTCCTTCAATAAATGAATTATGTTGATTTCCTAATAGAAAGCTTCTTAACAAATTTCTAAAATAAAAATAGGATGTTACATTTAGAAGTGTCTTCTTAGCCAATTAATAACGTTATAGCCTTTAAAACTAAAACGAAACCAAAATATATATTTTTATCAATATGATTATTATTTATTATTATTTCTAATCATAGGATTCAAGGATTCTTAAGATTTGTTTAGGATATTTAAGATCTTAATTCTTAATTTTTAATAACTAAATATAAATAAAACAACTCTATTGAATGTTAGATCTTTAAATAACAATGTCTTTTTGTGATCATCAGAAAATAATATTAAGATAAATAGAAAAACAATTAATTGTTTTCTAAATAATTGTATAACTTAATTTGTATTTCATACATAAGAAGAATAGATAGAAAAGTGATTAACTAAATAACATAGAGTTTGAAAAGAAATTAAATAATATTATAAATATTTATAATGAACAATTAAGATAATGCAATTAAAGGGGTCTTAAAGCAATAGTTAATTGTTGATTCTGAAAGTGGTCCCTATAAAACTATTCAAGAGGCAATTGATAAGGCAGAACCTAATACAGTTATAAAAATAGCTCCAGGACTTTATTCATCTAATATTGTCATTAATAAACCTGGTTTACGTTTGGAACCTAAAGAGAAAACTGGAGACATTATTATTGTTGTGTCTTAAAAACCTACTATTTTGGTTGATTTAAGAAAAGATGAAAGGTGTACTTTAATTGGATTGAAAATGTCCCATAGTGGAACAAGTGAAGAAGTAGAAGAATTAGAAAAATTAATTGAAGGTTAAGAAATGGCAAAGCATTTATTTGGGAGTCATGAAGATGGAGGTGGAGGTTTAGAATAAAATCCAGATGAAGAATTTGTTGGTAAAGTTATTATAGATCCAACTATGAATTGTGTGGTATTATTGAATGGAGGTAAATTATTTATGGAAGATTGTTTGATTGCATTAAAGTAATAATAATTAAAAATTTAAGTTTCATCGTTAAATCTTTCAAAGGTATATTACCAGGTATAGCAGTAAATTAAGGTGCTGAAGCATTGTTCATAAGATGTGAAATAAAAGGAACATCATCAAAAAATCAAGATGCTAAGACTATTGGAATTTTAGTGAAATTAGGAGATTTAATTATTAAAGATAGTAAAGTTCATAATCATACATATGGTGGTATATTAATATAATAAGCAATAACTAATAAAAATGTTCGTGTTATCAATAGCAAAATAATCTAAAATAAAAAAGTTGGAATACATGTAGTTGGTTCAGATGCAATACCATAGATAGAATAATGTAGAATTGAAAATAATGAAGGACCTGGAATAAAAGTAGGTATAGGTAATAGAGCCAAAATATTTGGAAATGAAATAAAAACTAATGTAGTAGGAATAGAAGTATTATCTGCTGATCCTTAAATTTTTAACAATAAAATTGATAAGAATTTTACTGATGGAATATTAACAAAGGTATTTGAACAGTTAAGATGTGATGGTAAGATTAAATCAAATCAGACAATATCTGGAAATAAAGAAAATGGTATTCATTGTACTGGTTAAAATAATTATACAAGGATTGAAGGTAATACTTTTATAGGATATAATAAAAAAGCTGGAATTAAAGCTGATACTGAAGCTCGTATTTCAATTTATAAAAATAAGATATCTAAAAATCTAGGATAGGGTGTTTTATTAGTTGAAACAGCATCTGCAGTTATTGAAAAAAATGAAATTACTGATAATATCAAAGCTAATATTGCATTAGGTGGTGCCAATTCTGTGGATACATTTATAGTTGAAAATAAAATTCTAGGAGGGAGATGTGAAGGTATTTTCTTGATTGAATGTGGAAAGTGTTGGATATTTAGAAATTAAATTGCTGAAAATGTAATAATTATTATTATTTAGATAGAATGATGGTATTGTATGTATTACAGCTGTTCCAATAATAAGTGGAAATATAATCTAAAAAAATAAAAGCAATGGAATTATGATTCTAAAGGATAGTAGACCTGAAATAAGTAAGAATAACATAAATGATAATGATGGGATAGGATTATTTATAAGAGATAAAAGTCATGGGAAAATTATTGACAATGTTATTAAGTCCAATGAGATTGAGTTAGTTGTTGAAAGGAGAAACCCTTCTTTAGAATCAATTGTATAGGAAAATAAAGTAACTGGAGATATTAGAATACCTTAGAATTATGATTGTACAATATAATGAAAGAATTATAATTTTATTTAAAATACATTTTAAAGAAACGCTTGAAACAATAATTATTAATCTATTGTTATTTTGATTTAAAAAATGATTAAATGATGGTTTCAACATATTTATAATATATAATATAAAAAATAGATTTTTTAATAATATATCAAGTGCTTCTGTTTGAATTATTTTATTGAAAATCAGTTGGTCTTACTTATGTTTATTATCTATTCCTATATTGAATACGAGCTGATATTAAGAAATAAGTTAGATATGCTAATGTACTAACAGTAAGTATTAAAGTTATGATCCACCCAACTAAGACACTTTTAGATATCAGAATAATGAATGCTCCAAAGTAGAACTATTATTTATAATTATAAATACATAACATAGAATTAGTAATAAGCATTTGTCTACCATATTAAACCATTTGATATATGAGGGATTGAGTTTAAAATGGAAATAAATTAAGCCACTCATCACTAGAAAAGAGAAAAGCATTTAGTACTAATATGCTGATTCTTACAAATTTGAAAATACTGAACTTGATCCTAATATCAATAATTTAGCCTGTATATATAAGACTACAAAATTTGATTTATATTTTAGATCTAAGGAACGATCCATGAATTGAAAGGTAGGTTATAAATATGTTGAAAGGGGATAATAAATTCCACAACCTACTATTGCAAAAGAGATATATAAAAAATGTATATCACTCATACATTCTACTGAAGGTTGTCTTACCAAAGTATATGGATAATCACTGTAATCACAAATAAAGGCATCAATATATGTTTTCATGACAAATATAAATTATCCACTAATAATTTATATGGCTTTACTCAACCAAAATCTTAAACTTTTTATTCCTGCTATTGATCCATCATCATCAAAACCAAATGAATTATCAGCTATTTATTTACTAGCTTATAATCCTAATATTATATAAGCAATACTCATAACCAGAGCCATAAAAAAGAAAAAGTTGTATTCACTCCAAATAGCTTAATAATCTACCGTTTTTATAGGTTTAAATTCAGAACCATCTCCAAACCAACCTACTTGGGAATCAAATGCTAATGTTATTAATCCATATAGATCATAACATCTTAAAAATACAGCTAAACAATTTGTGATTGTAATATTAAAATGAAATTCTTATTCATTGGCTCTTCTATCAAATTTATTAAATTCATCAACTAAACTATTGCATATTTTTGGTGCTATTCGATTCCAATCTTCATTTATGGGATTTGGTTTTGGTTCAATAGGAGCAATTTTACTATATAAATCTGCTAATTAATTCATAAGTTATTAAGTATATTTTTTGGGTGTTATCCAAATTGCTGTATGAATACATTTACAAGCATCCCAAATCCACTTTTCACATTTATAAGGTTATTTCGATTTGTATTTATTTTAAGTTTCTTCTTTTTGTTATAAATATTTTTAATTAAGTTTTTCAAGATCTTCAGTTTTTCCATCTAAATCATCTTCATTTAAAACCTTTACTTTAATTAAACATTTTCTTTAATCGTTAATCTACTAAAGTCTAGTAAAGTTTTCTGATTAAATTATACTCTTAGCCTCCCTAAGTTAACTTAAGGTTGAATATAATTCAGGATGTTATTTTATGAAATGAAAGAAATTTTTTACTCCTATAGTTTAAAGAATTTATTAATAAGAATCTTGTGTATCTTTAAAATTATCGTAAAGAAATAAAGCAAAGTCTTCTTCTGATAAAATAAAAGTTCCATTTTTTTCCTAAAAACTTTTATATTATTTTAATATCTCATTATCTTTTTCTAATTCTAAGACATCTAAAACTCCTGTAAAGTCTTCTTTAATTAAAAAATAATTATAGACTGCTATCCAAAACCTTTCTGCTCTGGAAAAGCTATTTTACATAGGTGCATATTAATCATGATATTTTCGATTTATTTCAAGAACAGTAGATTCTCTTTTCTCTTTTCTTATTCTTTTTCTTTTTTATATATTATATTCTTCCATAACTTTTAATCTTTCTAATTCTTATAATTCTATTTTTTCATTTTTTTCATTTAATTCTATTTACTCTAAATCGTAAAATCCAAATCTACATAAAAAACAAGAGAACAAACAATCTTATATTTGATAAAAAAATCCATGATGTTCTTCTTAATTTCTTTATAATATTGTATCTGCAGAAGTTTAAGATTATTTATCTGAAATATTTGCACTAAAAGATTTTCTTATTTTTTATCTTTTATTTTCTTAAATCTATTCTAATTTCATTTTACTTTCATAATCTTACTTTGTCACTAGAATATTTTTTATATTATTATTTTCACTAGGTTCTGGATGCTCATACATATTTATTGGATCACCTTAAATTAAGTCTTTTTCTAACTTTATAGAATTTCTATGTTGAACATATCTAACAAATAATAAAGATGAAATTTCTTCAGTTGCATAAACACCACATTCTGCAAATTCACGCATTACTATTTTAAGTACTTCTTTCTTTTTCATTTCTAATTATTCTTTATTTAATAAAACAGAATAAAAAATAGATAAAACTGTTACACTTATAATAATGATTAAAATAGAATAAGCAACAGCCAATTAAGCAAATAATGCAAATTCTGCAGAAGAGTTTTCAAAATAATCAGCAAATATTGGAAATATAGTTCCAATTGGACCTATTATAAATGTCCAACCTAAAATAACTACAAGTGGATGAATAAATTATTAAAAATTAACTGATTCTTGTTTTAATGATACCTAAAATTTATAATATAAAACTGATAAAGGTATTCCAATTGAATTAGCTAATAAAGCATTTTTGGCTACTTCACTCTCAACAGATAAACCTATTGGTAATAAGATTACAAATGGAAGTATAATACCAACTGTAGTACCATCCTAAATTCTATTTCTGAATTTTTAAGAATAAGTTAAATTTTATTATTAATCAATTTGCGGTTATGTCTACTCTTTTATTACAAGAGATAAAGCATTACTTGTTAAAATAAATAAAACTGAATGGATACTCAATAAACCAATTATCTAAAAATATATATAATAATTTACTGTTCCTTTTTTTGTTCCTGTGGATGTGATTGGTTCATTCCATGCAAAATAGCAAATTAAATAAAATGATAAGATATAACATATAGAATTATACCAAAAAGCATAACTACTTAAATTTATATACTCAAAAGCAATAAATTATAGGTTTTCTGCTTATTTAGGTAATTTTATTAGATATATTATCACTACAACAATATAATAAATGATAAGAAGTATTATTGGAATCAGTCCAATAGTAATCAATACAAGAGCTCCTATTTCAAATCCAGGGTCGTTAAAATATTCAGAAAAAGTTAAGAAAATTCCTAAAGGTAGAGCAAATGAATAACATGAAAAAATCATTACTAATAGTTTTTAATTTCTTTTTTCTGATCTAAAAAATCCTACTGTTAGCCACATCAATGAGATTATTAATGGACATATTCCAATTAATCTTGAAATAGATTTTATATATTCATTTTCAATAGTAATACTCCATACTTTAATACATATCACACTGAAAACAGCACCTAATAGTAAAGGTGTATATAGATATATGTTCTACTTCTTGAATCTTGTATTACTTAAAAATATTCCAAAAATTAGAAAAATTGGTATTGCTAAGAGTAAAAATCCAAAAGTAATAATCTATTCAAAATCATAAGACTATAATCCAATTATAAGATTGGCATAACAAAAGATTTCAATAGTAGCATAACAAATAGTGAATAAGATTGGAACAGTATAATTGAGCTTTAGTTTTCCCAATATATTTTTTGCTTTTTTATTCATTTCATAATTATAATACTCTTATTTAATTTCATTATCTGCATATTTTTATAATGATAACTAATACAAATCATATTTAATTGTTTTCTTTGGTATATTGAATAATCCTTTAATTAAGAAAATTGAAAAAAATAAAATTACCAAAAATGTAGATGGTGCAATTATTGAGGTAATATTATCTATAATATATTCTAATCTTGTTGATTAAATCAAAAGTATAAAAGCTACTATTTTAAAAAGTATAAAATATGACACTAAAATACAAAAACTACAATTAAATAATGTAGCAATAACTGCCGATGAAAGTTTTTTAATAAAATAGAACAAACCTCTATTTATAAGAGAATTAATAAAAATTGCAATACTTACAATACAATAGCCAACTCCTACATAATCCTATGAAAACCCATCATAATTTCCAAAAAGATTCAGATGATATCCTAATAGAACAAATAATGGGATTATTAATAAACATATAAACAAAAGTATCCAAATTAAATTTTTATTTATTTATTAACAACTAATATATTTATATATTAATACATTTAAGAAGATATTGTATATAAAAAAGCATATACAGGCAATTAATGAGCTATTAATTTACGAATTTTATCATTTTGTATGATTGAACTATTTTCGATAGCCTAAATATAAATTCAGTTTTACTATAGATTCTGAAAGAACACTAAAGAAAGTACTCCAATACACTATTGTAATGATAAGTTAGTTGAGATCAAAGGTTATTTTATATTATCTAGGATTACAAGTGAAAATTAAGTTAAATCGTTCTTCAAATTCATAGTATTTTTGAAAAAATTATTCTACATAACTAAGTTGTTCTGTATTTGGTAATTTTTGTTTTTATTCTAAAAGCTAACTTAATTCTTATGCTTCTTCTGTATCTGGTACAGAGAATCTGACATTCTAATCATACAATTTAATGGCAATTTATTGTCTAGTTATTTCTTATTCCCTATTTATGATTATTTAATATTATGAATCCCCTTCAGTTGGTCTATAAATATGATTGCTTGTTCTTTCTTAAATAATCATTCTTGTAAAATTTTAATTTTAATATTTAAGATTTAAAAATATAAAATGAATTCACTGTCTTCTTGTCTTAAGTACTTTTTTTCTATTATAATATTCTTATCTATGTTCCTTTGTCATTTGTTAATTTACTTTTTCAGCTTTTCTTGTTAGTTCTATTAATTAAAATAAATAAATATTACATTCTTCATATTCTCTATTTGCTTTTTCAATTAAATTTTTTTCATTCATTTAAAAATATTCAACAAGTTCCTCTTTAGTTACATTTCCCTTAGCAATTTCTTATTAAATAATTTTTTCTGGTGTAGCTCCTTTATAATTATCTGAAATATATTAATTTGTAGAATCATTTAACCACTTATTTAATTTTTCTTAATCTCCTTTTTTCATTTCATATTGCATATCTTCTTAATCTATTCTATTAATTTGTTCTTTCATTATTTTTATCTCTTCTGATTCTTCTTTATTTTCTTAACCTAGAATTTCTCCTTCTTCCAATAATGAATTTGATTTTTCATCATTTACTAATGCCTTTTCTATTTTTTCTATAACTTCTTAACCTTCCTTTATATCCTCCTCTACAGAATTAGTGTTAGGTGTAAAACTTAATTTACCATTATATCTTGCAATCAAGATCATTTATTATTAATATTCAGTTAATGGACCTGGAACTATAAAGAGAGGATATTTTTCCCAATCAATATTTTTATATCTTGGATTCTATTTAATTTCATCTATCTAACTTTAAGTAACAGCTACTTAATGTTTTGAAGCATATTATAAAAATTCTAATATTTCTAAATCTCTTTCAGCTTATGTTTAAAAACTAGGAGGAATTTCTTCTTCCAAAAGTTCATTATCTTGAAAATTAAGTACTTTCTAAAAAAAAGTTGGATACTTCAAATATTCATCTCTTTATTTAAATCCTAATCCTAAATAATAATGTTTCTGAAAATCTAATTTAGCAGTTTATGGTCTGACTTTTATTGTTTCTCTAAAAAATAGATTAATAAATTTATAGTTTTATTCTTCAGGTAAACCATCTCTTGCTTTTATCAACATAGTTCCACCTGTTTTTAATGTTTTTAATGCTATATTCAATGCAATTCTATTTAATCTAATTTATTCAAAATTATCAATATCTCTATCATTTTAACTTCTTGAATGTAAATTTGATATTATCTAAAAATTCTTAATTTATTTCTTACTAAATCAACAGGTTTTAAATCAAGTTATTTTTAAAGTTTCATTAGAGTTTCTTTTTTATCTACATCTCCTTAAATGAAAACTACACCATCTCTATATCTTTTTGGTAATTAAACTTCATCAATTGCAAATAATTTTGGATCATCTCTATTGGAACCAATTACTTTTCTCAATGTTTCTGTCCAATTACCCTAATTTAAATAAATATTTACTGAACCAGAACCTAATTCAATCACTGATATCCCTTTCTTTAGAAGCCCAAATCGAGCATTCAGTTCTGTTAAAATTGAAGAATTATAATACCGCAATTTAAAAATAAACATTAATATAAATAAACCCACAATTAAATTATTTCAACTCCTTCTTATGTTTTTACTATTAAATGATTATCAATTCTAAATTAGTTCTATTATATTTATAGCAAATAAAAAAGAACTATATTATTTTAAAAAATAAACAATGATATGATAGTAAATTAATTATTTATGATACTTAAAATAATCAATATAACCCATTTTTCTTTGCATATGGATTGCTTCTTTGATAATTATCATAATTTTTTGGCTTTCCATCTTAAGTAAATAAACTAAATGTACTAACATTCGAATGAGCAATTTAATAAGCTAATATTCAATTGTATATTTACATGCTCCACCACCATTATTTTAAACAGGTCTTCCATAACCAACATCATTATAAGAACTTTTAGTAGGTTACTAATATTATTTTTATGGCATTTGAGAAATTGGAGACTTTTAAATCATTTTTGTTTATTATTATTCATAATTAGGTTACTTATGGGTTGTTTTAACACTCTATGAATAACCTTATATGTTAAATTATTATTATTATGTTTATTTCTAATATTATTATTTAGATTAAGGTCGATTATTATTTTATTGATATTAATTAGATTTCCCATATTTTGTAGTTTGTTATTTATTTGACATTCCATAAGATGAACCATATTATTAATTGCCAAAAGGATTACCTCTTCCTTCTGCTATTTCTTATTATCTAACCTTCCTCATTTCCTTTAAAGCCGATTAAAATTGAAGATGTTCTTATTTCCATTTACCGGTTTATTTTGGCTTTAAATATTTGGCAGCCCTTTTGTTTTATTCCTATTATTATTCTTTTATTTTTTAAATATCTGGTTCTGGTCCTATACAAACAGATTCATGTTTTCTGATTCTATCAGGATTAAATCTTCTTCCACATTTTCTGCACTATTAAATTATTCAATACACTTACTCCAACAAGAGCCATTACTTATTGAGGTTATTCATATAAGACCTACTATGACTTTTAACCAATCTTAGTTCCAACTTATTACCTAACTTATTTTTCTTAGTCCAACTTTTATATAACCTACTATGCTAAAATAAATTAAATAAGTATTGTTACTTGTTGGCATTTATTATCTATGTCCAATATCCATATTCATTAAATCATTTTAATATTTTTTTATACAAGTTTTTTAATGAATTTCTAGAGATGCTGTTCCAAACTCTCTTCCACATATCGTGCCTATAAATTACTGTATTCTGTACAAAGTAATGATTTTGGGCGAACTGCAAATCCTCCTCCATTCAAATAATTCAAATTATTGTCATTTTATTTTTAATTTGTTTTTCTCATTAATATATTATTATAATATTAACAAATTAGTTAAAACTCAAAAAAGTCATTATAAAAAAGATATATTAATAAAAAATATATTAATGTATTAGTATAGTTCAAGCTATCTATTGATGATGAAATTTCACTCAAAATCAAGAAATTCTTCTCTAATTTCATTGAAAATATCTTCAATCCATACCATATGTAATGATGGATTATGTATTAAGAGTCTACCAAATAAAGCCTCTAAATCTTCACTTTTGTAAACTCTATGTTTGAATATTATCACTTAAAAAATTAATAAGCTATTTTACTAATTAATTCTTTTTTTAATTCATAATAATCTTTTTTCTCTTATCCTTTCAATTTAGGTAAGTCATAAACAAATTCTCCATCTTTTTTCTCTGGTTCTTCGACAAATTATTGAATTTTAATTTATGATTTTTTATTAGAAGATTTAGATCTCTACCATCTTTTTATAGATTCACTTAAATTAACTTTTTCACCTGATTATTGTTGCTCTTTTGACTTTTATTATAAGAATATTAATTACAATATATTACATTAAATTATCAAGTCGACAATTTGATAGATTTTGACCTTCTCTTCTAAAAAATACAGGAGGATGAGCAACAGGATCAAATTAATTCTTTTTTCTTTCTTACATTGATCCAGCACTTCCTATTCTTCTTTTTTATGCTCTTATATTCATTTCATGCTCATATTATTCAAATTTTTCTTTTTTATTCTTATTATTTGGAGTTCTTTTTTTCATGAAAGGCTGATTGTTATCAATTCTAAACTACTATAAATTGTTTAATCTTACATTTTTTTAGTTTAAATAACTGCTTTAAATGTTTTAAGTACATTATTAAAATCATCATCAGCATTATATTTACATTCTTGACGTTATTTTTGATCTACAGGCTTTTATTATAAATAATCATACAGGTTTTGGAGGCTTTATATTTATAGATGGCTTAGCATTTTATACAGCAATTTAATGTTTATAAAGATGATCAGCTGTTGCTCTTAGACCTCCAATATTTCTAACATCCATAGCAAATGTTTTTTACATTTTTATTTTTGTTATTTATAATAAAATAAACAATTATTGCATATATTAAAATATAATAAAATTATTTGAAATCAAGGTTCTAAGATCCTTTACATTATTTATTTATCTGTAATCTTTTAAATATCTGAAAGATCTACTACATAAAAACATTCATTCAATTTAGCTATTTTTAATGTTTAAGATAAGTATTTTAACATATATGTAGCTAATAATTGATGTCTATTTAAAGTGCCTAAATTAACAGAAAAATTAGAAAAGTATTCTTCAAGTAATTATATTAAATTTATTAAATTAAAAGTCTATGATTAAATATTTTCAGGTGCATTATCAACAAAAGCTTGTTTCATTTATTTTAATTAAATCAAACAAAATTAACCTCTTTCGTCACTAAAAAACTTCTATTATTCTTTTAAAAATTTTGAGTTTTCTAGCTATAGTAACCAATTAAATGAAAAACATCTTAATTTTTAAGCCAAATCTATAAAAGGTTATTCAAACTTTTAGATGAAAAAACTAAAATTAAATGCACTTCTTGCAAAATTTAATTAATTCAAATATATTTTTTAGTTTGCCTTGAATTCAATTTATAAATAATTTATTATCAAAAGTTTTCTGTAATCAGTTTATTCTGGTTCTACTTCCATTAATACACCAGTATATTATCTTTTTGATTTTTCTTATTCTTAAATAAGTGGATTTTAATAGATTTCTTCCCAATTTATTCTATTTTCTTCATTAATTTATAAACATCCTTAAATTAATTACTATAATTAAGAATTATCTATTTAAGGTACAATGATTGGTTTACAAATTTTTTCTTACATTTAAATAATATTATCAGCAATAATAGGAGGTTTTTAAAATAGTAACTCATATAAAATCATGCCTAAAGACCAAATATCACATTTAGATGTATAAGGCTATCTTAAAATAACTTATGGAGCCATATAAAGAGGAGTTCCTGCAATACTTGTCATTAAATCATTTTCGAAATCAATTTTCTTTGCAAATCCAAAATCTGCAATTTTAGAAATTCCCTAATGCAAAAGAATATTAGCTGGTTTTAAATCTCTATGGATTATTGAATTTTTATAGAGTTAATAATAACTAAATAGATTTCATTCAATACCCATTTAAGATTTGTTTTAGGATATTGATTACATATTATGAATCTAATTTACCTCTTTTGATTATATCTCTTAAATCTCCACCATTACAAAATTCTGAAATTATATAAAAATTATGTTGAGTTTCATAGAAATCTAAAAATTTAACAATATTTTTATGATTAAGTTACTTCATAGATCTAATTTCATTAAGTAATTGTTAAGTATTAGTCTAAATTGGTTTTTTTATATACGTTACTTGATTAATCATTCTTCTATCAATCACCTTAATTGCTACTGGTAATCCATCAGTTGAAATCCCCTTGTAAACTATACCATATGCCCCTCTTCCAATTAAATGATACATGTTGAATGAATATTTTCCAACAAATTTTTACATTTTATGTTAATATAATTAAACGATAACATTTGTATACATAATAATGTTGAATAGTATAATAATATAATATCACAAAATGGTTTTCGATTATTAAGATATCAATTTAGTATTCTAAATTTATTTATATTTTTATTTTAGTATTTCTAGATTCTTTTATCTTTCCTCAATTTCTTATTCAATTTATTTCAAAAACTAATTTTATCTAGTGATTTAAGAACTATTATTAATATCTTTCTTATAATCAATATTGCTTATTTCATTCTTTAATATTTGTTCATATACTCTTAATTATTTTATAAATCCTTCATTAGGCAATATTTATTTTCTCAAACACCATAATATTTAGTATGCTCGATCAAAATTCCATTCAAAATGTTACATTAAATAACCCAAAACAACTGTTGCACTTCTAGAGATTCCAGCATAACAATGAACCATAACATTTGTATGTTTTCTATTCTCATCTATAAAATTGAAACACAAAGGAAAATGATCAAGTAATGACTAATCTTCTGAATCAGGTATTGAGATTTTAGAATGGATATATGATTCAGGTAAATTTATTTCAGGAAAATCAATGACACTTAAAACAGCGCGTATTTGTAATTTTTATAGCAAATATTGATCTTTAGCACAATCAATATCTCCTATATAGAGTCCACTATAAGTATTAATTCCATTTGTCTTAGGTTCAAGAATGCAATTCCATTTTGATAATTCGTTAGGGTCTAAGTTCATTAAATTATTATATTATATATATATAATCAGTAATGGGTTTTCGTAATATCAGCATGAATATTCAGCAGACCGTACGTGATTTTACATCATAAGAATATAGTTTTAATAATCAGTGTAACTATGACTAATGTCCATGAAGAATTGTCACTATTTGTGATAATCATCATAAAATAAAATTTTATTAAATTAATGAATTTTTTTATCAAAATATTCAGATTTTAAAGTTGGAAATCATGCCTGCAACAAAAATGCCAACTTATTTGGCATATTTAAAAGTTGAAATGTTTTCTTTGTATATATAATATCTACACATTTCCCATTTGCAAAGTTTTTCAACTAATTTATCCTCTTCATTTTCTAAAGTAATAATTTATTCTATTTTATAAGCATTATCCTCTTTTTCAAATAGTTTTTTTCTTTATTCTTCCCATTACATTTCATACAAATAAGCTACTTCATTAACTAAATTTATAGAGACAAGAGTAAGCCAATCAGAACAATCAAGAGTTTATGGTTGATTCTCAAAAAAATGTGTAGGATTTATTTTCATCATTTTTATAACTGATTTTTCATATTTCAATTATCCATTTGGTTAAATGAATTATTCTAATCTATTGATTATACCTAATAATGAATTTTTAGTAGATGGAACAATAAATTTATGATACAAACCTACACCAACTCCTCCAACCACACTTCCAATTAGTGCTCCTAAAACAGGTACAGGTATCAATATCTATCCAGCAACAGCAGATCCTATCCCCATAGAAGTTTTTACTCCTAAATGACCCATATTTTTTAGTTTATTTTACATACTCAAAACTTTATTAGAAAATACTTTATGAACAGAATAAAATAAAAATGTTTATCCTACTAAAAATCCCACAAATGGTAAATTCATTGAGAGTGCAGCAAAGGCTGTAGTTTCAGCTGTTCCATAACCTGCTCTCTACAATTTTTTTTACCATGATATATTTTCATCAAGACAATCAACTATAAAAATACCAATTCCTGATCCGATTGCTCCTGCTGCAAGCATTGTTGGATCAGTTGGTTGAGGAGCACCTCCTTTTTATGCTTTATCTAATTTATTACAAAATTATTTTTTTATTATTTTCAATTATTCATCCATATTCATAGAAAAATTTACTATCAATTTTGATTATCCATTTGAATCAATTTAATATCCACCATTTTATTATTCATATAATTTGATATTATTTACATAATCTATATTGGTTTCAAGGATATGTTATACACCTTATGATAATTTCATATTCAAATTTGTGAATTTTTCAACTTCTGTCCATTAACTTTGATTAAAATAATCAAATTAGACTATAATTATTTAATGTTTGATCATATATAATACAAGTTATTCTTTACTATGTAGATATATTTTAAATGCTGATCGTTTCCCTCTAGTTATTATATTGATCTTCTCAATAAAAAGTGAATCTTTTTCTTTTACAAAATCTCTGTCATTTTTATCAACTATAATCTACATTGTTTATATTGGCATTTTAGGATCCAACCCCATTCTGATTAGTGAAGTAAAGAAATCTGTTGTTTTTGCTGGATTATTAATTCTTTCTTCTTTATATTCTAAATAAGATATCAATATTTTCTTTGTAAATTCAAAATGATTATTAAATTCTGGTCTCCAAAAATTTGATTTTTCAATTAAAAAATAATTCTAAAGTTCTCTAACTATATGTTATGAAGCATCTGTTTGAATTGCTTAAAATGTTCTAACATTAGCTAAGGCAGGATAATCTTAAAATATTTGATTAACTTTCTGCATCTATTCATTAACAAATGTTGAAGTTATAACTATAAATTACTCAATATCCTTATGAATATCAAAAATAGTCTCTTTTATTTTTTCAAAGAGAATAATGAAATCAGCTTATTCAACCAATGCAAACTCATGCATTTGAATAGTGAATTTACCTACTTGATTTTCAATTTACCCTTCCAACACATAACATAATTCTTAAGGATCAAAATCATTTTCTAATAATAGATCTATAGTTTCTTCTATATAAATAAAAAATTGAGAAATCATATTTTTAACCAAAATCATTAATTATTAAACAAATCTACCATTTTAACTAATCATAATAGGCATTCCTTTAAATTGTGAAATTGAATTTTCTAAATCACTAAATGTTAAATTCATAATATCACTTTCTATTTCTTTTTTAGAAAATTTAGGTTTTATTTAAATATATTTTTAAAAAAGAGCACATCCATTAATAAGTGTATTAGCTATAATGGCATTTCCAAGTTAAACCTACCTTTATGACATCATCAAAGCTTCTGATAATTCTTCAAGTGTATCAATATAAGAATTTTATTCTATAAAATATTCCCAAATATTTGATAATAATTATTTTGGACATACAAGTATTGGTATTATAGTCCCACTGGTAACTTGTCTTTCAAAAGTATTAATAAAAATTTGTTCTCTTAAATTATATTTGTTTTAAGAATTAATAAGAGTGAATTTATAATTTTCTTATGGATCTAATCTATAACTCATTTATTTTGGATAAAATGGTAAACTCTTATTGTTAGTTGATATTAAAAAGGAGCACTTAGATGGATCAATTAAGAATGTGCTTGAAAATATGATTACTAATTTATAATTATCTAATTTTGTTGCCATTATTTTAAAGTTTTCATCTGAGAAAGTTGCAGGACCATTGTATTATTAGGTATACTTTTTACATTCAGATATGTGATCATCACATAAAACATAACCCTAAATAATTTTATGTTGATCTCCACACCATTAATATGTGATGTTTAAGAATTCATTGATCATAATATTTTATGTTTTTAATAAAAATTATTCATTTCTAAATTTTAAATCTATCCTATTTATTAGCTGTAGGTGAAGGTACAACAATGGGTTTTATATTCCTAAAAATTGTAAAATATATAAATATACCAAATCTTTTCCGCATATTCATGAATAGTTCTATCACTACTAAATTTAGCTGATCTGATAGAATTATAAAATGCTTTCTTTGCCCAAGAAATCTTATCTTGATATAATTGATCAATCTTAAATAATAGATATATATAGAAATACTTTAATTTGAGCTTAAGCATAATGATAGAAATCATGAGCCACCAAATAGAAATCATTTCTATTTGTAATTTAATCTAATAATCCATGATGATCATGTCCAAATATACCAGATCTTATAGTTTAGATAACATTCCATAAAGGTTTTTGAACATATTAAAAAGGATCAGAATTTTTCATTTCATCAATTAATTTACCAACTTCTTCTACTCTTGCACCAAAAATAAAAATGTTATCAAGTCCAACTTCTTCTGCAATTTCAATATTAGCACCATCCCAAGTTCCTAATATGATTCCACCATTCATTACAAATTTCATATTTGATGTTCCTGATGCTTCTGTACCTGCAGTTGAAATATGTTAAGAAATATCAGAAGCAGGAATAATTATTTCTGCTGATGATACATTATAATTTGGTAAAAACACTACTTTCAAATAATGATTGGTGTCTAAATCATGATTAATGACTTCAGCAACGGAATTAATTAATTTGATAATTCTTTTGGCATTCAAATAACCAGGAGCAGCCTTTCCTCCAAAGAAAACAGTTCTTGGAGCAAATTTTTTTCTGCCTTCTGTAGGAGTATCTTTTAATAAAAGATATCTGTATATGACATAAAGAATATTCATGAATTATCTTTTGTATTCATGAATTCTCTTAACTTGAATATCAAATAAAGTATCAGCATTAACTTCTACATTACAATTTTATCTAACCCATTTAACAAGTCTTAATTTATTATTTCTTTTAACTTTCATAAATTAGATTAATGCTAATTGATCTTCACATTTCTCTTCTAAAGTTTTCAACATATCCATATTGAGTACCCATTCATCTGTACCTAACCATTCATCATACAATTTAGCTAATTGTTGATTACATGATCTAAGCCATCTTCTTGGAGCAACACCATTAGTAATATTAATGAATTTTTTTGGTCTCATTTCAAAATGATCCTTAAACAAATCAGTTTTCAATAAATCTGAATGAATTCTAGCAACACCATTAACCATATGGGATCCAATAATTGATAAATTAGCCATTCTGATTTTCTTTATTGGACCTTCCTCAATAAGTGAAAGTGCTGATAATTTATGTGCATCCCCTGGAAATTTAGCACCTACTTTATTTAAGAAAATCAAATTAATATAGTAGATGATCTCAAGATGTCTTGGCAATAAACTACCTATTAAATCAACACCCCATTTCTCTAAAGCTTCAGGTAATACTGTATGATTTGTATAACCAAAAGTCTTAGATATAATTTCCCAAGCATTTGCATGAGTCATACCCTCTTAATCAATCAAAATTCTTAATAATTCTACAATAGCTAAAGATGGGTGAGTATCATTTAATTAGATAGCTACCTTTTCTGGCAGAGTAGACCAATCTCTTCTTACTTTTTTAAATCTTCTAATAATATCTTAAAGAGTAGCACTAACAAGTAAATATTCTCATTTCAATCTTAATTCCTTCCCAGCATAAGAATTATCATTTGGATAAAGAACTGATGTTATGTATTCTGCTTTTTCTCTAGCTTCCAATGATTTGAAATAGTCTCCTTCATTAAAACTAGTAAAATCAAATTCATTAGCTGGAACAGATCTCCATAATCTCAAAGCTATTGTATTAAATGTCATATATCCTGGGATTGGAGTATCATAAGCTCTGGCCATTATTGTTTCCTATTAAATCTAATAATTATATATACTCCAGCTTCCCATAATGACTTTTCTTAACCATTCTCATGTCTTTTGACTACTCTTCCATAAAATTTGACTGGATATTATACATCCAATCTTTCAATTTCCCAAGGGTTACCCTTTTCTAACCAATAATCTGGTGCTTCTACTTATTATCCATTTTAAATCAATTATTTGAATATTCCATAACTATATCTAATACCATAACCAAAAGCTGGATAATTCAATGTTGCAAGTGAATCTAAAAAACAGGCTGCTAAACGACTAGAAATTTATTGATTCTTTACCCTAATCCACCATTTCCTAAGGCTGGATCTACTTCTTCATCATAGAGGTCTTCTAATTTATAACCCAATTCTTGAACTGCCTCTGTGTAAGCATCTTATAACCCAAGATTTCCTACAGCATTTTAAAGGCACCTTCCAATTAGAAATTCAATTGATAAATAGTATACTCTTTTGCAATCCTATTCATGAAAATACAACTGAGTATCATTAAAACTTTCAATCAATCTATCTCTTATTGAGTGTGATACAGCTTAATAACAATGTACCTAATGGAAATCAAATCTTGTTCTAGCCAGTGAAAATTCTACATGATTCACTATCTGTTCCTAAATACTTAATTTTAAATAGGATTATATACCTTTTTTTATCAGAAGGCAAATAATTTTACATTAAGTGCCATAATCTTTCATGATTGGCTAAACTTTGTGTAGACCCAAATTCAGGTCTAAATAATTAATTCATATTTGAATTGGACCCACAAAATGATTTCCTAGACATTAAAGCCTTTGAATCACTGCCTGATATCTATTTTTATAAACCTGACATTTTGTATAAGATATTTATATATATATATACACAATAAATTGTGAAATAACTTAAATTTATTACATTCATCATCAGATAGTTCTTAATGTAGGTATCGAATACTTTATTCGTCAATCTTAGTACTCTATTTGATATAACTACACATATTTTTGTTTGTTTAAGAATTAATTGTGTTGAAATTATCCTTCCCAAAAATTACTTTGTATTGACTTATATATATACTACATATCAAGATAGTTATTTATTTAAGAGTAGATGGATTGTTTCTGAATAAAAAAATGTTGGTTTCATTAGACTTGCTGATTTTGATAATTTACTAATTAAATTTTTGGATCAATTATTATTATTTAACTTAATTAGTGTCATTTAATTTTTAAATATCAATTCAGGCATTACATTTTGTTGCCAATAATTTCTTAGTAAAATTGGATCCTTAGATTATTTAATTATTTCAACTTCTTATTATAAATAAATCTGCACTAAGTATACTGATGTTAAGATTTATTATAGAATAATCCAAATCCATTAAATTATCTATTTTAAAAATCTCCAATATACTTATATCCTTATTCAATAATGATACCTGCTTTACCATCTAATAGTTAATTTAGGAAATAACTATTTTTCATATTTATATAATTTAGTATTGTATAACACTCGGTACTTCAATTTTCATTTTAATTGATAAGTGTGCTAAAGCCAATTTATGTTTCATTATTAATTTCAAATTCTTGTTTTTTAGTTATAAGAAATATCAACTAGATTATTTAATTATATTAGAAAGATAATAGTGATTTAATTTGTTAAGAATGTCTAATTCTCCTTAATCTTATGTTTGAGTATTGTAAGAAATAGTTTCTCTATTGAAGTATTAATTCTTAATTAATCCTACCATTCTCATATTTACGTTAATTTTATTTGTATAAAATATTTAATAATTTAAAATGATAAACACCATTATTGATCAACTAAATAAACAGGATTTTCAAAGTATTATTTATAATTACATAATAATTAGGTTGCTTCACTACTATAAATAAATTTATATAAGAGAATGAAAAACAGAAATCCTTTTCAAAAGAATATCTCAAATTATTTATAATCATCTTGAATTCATTAAAGACAATTATAGTTGAATATGAGAATAAAGAATTTAAATTTAAATTGTTCTAAATTCTTAGATTACTAACTAGATCCCAAGATATTTCGCTTAATATTCAATCTTAAGACTTTATCATATTGATAGATTTAATGTAAATCATTCAAAAATAAACCTCCTAATCTTTTACAATGATGCAAATAGAAAATTTAAGTGTTTAAAAACGATTAATATATTTCAATAACAAGGTATGTATTTATTTTTACTAAATTTAATATAGTTGCTACAAACATTTAATTCTAAATATATCCATTCACTCTTAGATATAATGACTTCATCTTCAAAGGACTTGAAATTAAGTCTATTAGATTATATTAAATTAGCAATGGAAATAGATGGATAATTAATATAGTCTGAAATTTCATCTCTTTATTATGTTGGAAAGATGCTTGTCTTACTTGAAAATAATGATTAAGAATTAAAGATTTAGACAGCTAATTTGATTACAAAGTTATTAGATTGCTATCAATTTAGTGAAAACTTTCGTAAATTAACAGGAATGGCAACAGTAATATAGGAAATAGAAAAGAAGGACAATGATAAATTAGAAGTAAAAATACCTCTATTAAATTTATTAATGAGAATATCTTCTGATAGCAAAAATTATACTGATCTTAAAGTAAATAATACATCAAATTTTATAAGTTATATGGAATTGTAGAAATTTTACTATAAAATATAGATCATTAAGAGTACATGATTGTTACAACAGTTATAAATATTTTTGGTTAATTAAGTTTTGATGATGAATTGTCATCTAGAATAGCATAAAAAGGATTATGTATAGAAATATATTATAAATATTAGAAAAAATTATTAATCTTGTATTTATGTGTCATCCTCATAGAGTTAAGTAATTAAAATTTATTGATATTAATAAAAAGGATTTTCCTAAGGCTATTTAGGAATTACAAATTTATACATTTAGATTATTAAGATATTTAGCTTCACTGAATAGACATAGACACATTTTTAAATAATTATTTATTCCAAGATTATTATAATAATTTATTGATATAGAGAATTTTAATAAAACTTTAAATGCATATAAAAAATTAGTAGATGATTTCAATTAAATAGAACCAGAAGATTTATTATGTATGCAAGAAACATTACAATAATCTGCAGAGAACTTTTATGTATAAAATACAATAAAAAAAATTGGAAATTATGAAATATTGGAATAAATAGGAAAAGGTGCATTTGGGTCAGTTTATTTGTGTAGATTGGGAGGCAATTTCTATGCAATTAAATAAATTAATGATGTTGAAACTTTATAATATAGAGAAGTGTAAATCCACTCTGAATTAAATCATCCAAATATAGTTAAATTATATGAATGTTTTATTTATGAACATTCATTATGTTTAGTTATAGAATATATTAAAGGAATGAATGTATAAGAATTAATTAAATTGATGAATGAGAAAAATTAGTAAATAGAAGAAGAAAATGTTTGGAAAATATTAATAGATTTACTTTCAGTCTTAAGATATTTACATTTTGATAAGAATATAGTTCATAGAGATTTAAATCCTGCAAATATAATGGTTGATTCATCATATTCTATTAAAATCTGTGATTTTGGATTAGCTAAACATTTTTAAGAAGATATCATCAATAATTCATTTGTTGGAACATTAATTTATACTTGTCCATAGATAGTAGAGAATAAGGCATATTCTGAGAAAGCAGATGTATGGGCTTTAGGATGTATATTATATGAAATGCTATAATAAAAACCTGCTTTTTAATCTTAAAATCCTTTGATGCTTGCAAAAAAGATTGTTTAATTAGAATATGAGTAGATCAATTAAGGCATTTATAGCAATGAATTAATAAATATAGTTTAATTGTGTCTTTAAAAAGAGGAAGATAAAAGACCGTCAGTTAATGAATTATTAGAAATGATAAGTTTAAAGATGATAATTTTGATGGATAATATAAAGTAAGAGAAAGATGACCTTAAAAGTGAATTACAAGATTTACAATCTAAAATCAATGATTAATAGTATGAAATAAAAAAAGAATAATAAGAGCCAGGATTACAAGTTTGGAATATATTTTAGAAACTCTTATAATTATCACTTCATGATTATAAAACTCTTGATGCTAAGAATTAATATTTAATAGAATAATTTAGAAGAAAGATAAGTAAACCAGACAATGACATTAATATATAGACTGAATTAACTAAATTAACATCTTTGTCAAAAGAATTTATATCATACTTGCCAAAGATTACTTATGAATAATTATTTTTTATTATTGAAGCTGAGTGTAAATAATAATAAATTTGATTCTATTGTTTATATTAAATTAATCAACATGATATTAAATACTATTGAATTTTGATAAAGTTAATTATCTATTTTTTATGAAATATCATAATGTGTATTCATTATCAGAATTGTATTAGAAAACAAAACAAAAATAATTCAATACACAATATTATTATCGAAGGATAGAGAATAAATATTTGTATAAATTTAATTGAATATAATAAAATTAATGTTTGGTTAGAATGTCGATACTTAAGATCTCAAAATTCTTAAATGTGTTCATGATTACAAAATAATGAGTAAGAAATTAAAGATTCGTTCGTTCGCCTAATTTCATTAATGCTAATACAACTGTGTGAAGGACATAAATTCCAAAATAGTGGAGACTTGTTTTAAGCAATGTGAATTAGGTATGAATGAACCAAAATTCATTAGAGCTGGATAATTATTTTGAGGAGAAAAAAAAGAGAAAAATAGAGAATAAGGTGTTTTATGCATTACCTATTTATAATAATTCTGATCCATCAAAGCAATATTTAATTCCATAAGAATAATAAGGAGAATATCAAAAAAAGACAATACAATTTGAAATCGAATCTCAACGTAAATTAAATGAATTGAAAAACATTCTTGATGAACGTGGTAAGATTTATAAGTTGTGATTTATATATACACATATATTTATATAATATGTAAATAAAATTAATTTTTTAATTCTGTAGATACAAATGGCCACTCATTATAGATTAGATGAATAGCATCATTTGCTATCAACTCATAAAACAAAGTTCCAATTACCAAAAGGGCACTTCTTATTTACATCTGAAAGTGTTAGTGCCGGTCATCCAGACAAATTATGTGACTTCATAAGTGACAGCATTCTTGATGCTTGTTTAGAACAAGATTCAAATTCTAAAGTAGCATGTGAATCAGCATGCAAAAATTCTCTTGTTATGGTATTCGGTGAAATTACTACAAATGCCTAAGTTCCTTATGAAACAATCGTTAGAGAAGCCATCAAGAATGTTGGTTATGATAACATAAGTAATTTCATTTAATTAATATATCATTATAGACAAAGGATTAGACTATAAGAATGCATCTATTATAGTATCATTAGACTAACAATCTAGAGAAATTAATCAAGCTGTAGTAGGTGCTAAGCATGAAGATGAGATTGGTGCTGGAGACTAAGGATTAATGATTGGATATGCATCAGATGAAACTCCTGAATTAATGCCATTGACTCATCATCTCTGCAATAAACTTATTGCTAGACTTCAAGAATGCAGATAAAAAGAAATCTGTCCTTGGATGAGACCTGATGCTAAAGTTTAAGTTACTGTTGAATATAAAAGAGATGGTGCAACATTCTTCCCTGTTAGAATACATAATGTATTAATTTCATAATAACATGATGAAAAAATCACACATAGTGAAATACAAGCTGAATTACATTAACATGTTCTCAAGTATAAGTTAATTCTATTTAAAAAAGGCATGTATTACCTTAAGAATATGTCGATGAACATACTCAATATCATTTGAATCCATCAAAAGCATTTACAGTTGGTGGACCATATGGTGATGCAGGATTGACTGGTCGTAAAATTATTGTTGATACTTATGGTGGATGGGGTGGCCATGGTGGTGGTGCATTCTCAGGAAAAGATCCCACAAAAGTTGATAGAAGTGCTGCTTATGCTGCCAGATGGGTTTCCAAATCATTAGTAGCATCAAAATTATGCAAAAGAGTCATGATTTAAGTTGCTTATGGTATTGGTATCAGTGAACCATTATCAATTTCTGTTAATTCTTATGGAACACATGCAGAAGGTTATGATGATGATGATTTATCTGAAATTGTTTAAGAGTGCTTTGATCTTAGACCTGGAGTTATTATTAGA